>PVKS010005407.1:0-37224 GCA_004027875.1 Aplodontia rufa | reverse complement strand
AAAAACTACCAGGAACTAGCATCAAGTTAACCAAGGGAATTCTTACCCATGACCAATGGAATAATTTCAAAGGTAGACCTTAGCCTTTCTCCAGAGCATCTGAAAACCTTGCCTCTTCTTAATCTATAAAGAGCCAAACAAATTATCTGCCTTTCATCGTTGAATATCTTGATAGCATTCTCCAAGAGATCTTTTTAGTTTAATAAAGAAGTGCCCTTGGGGCTGGATCAGTGGCTCGGCGGTTTCGGCGTTTGCCTGGCAAGCACAAGGACCCGGGTTCGAGCCCCAGCACCACGTACACAACTAAGTGTTGGAGCAACTAAGGCCATGTGAAAAACTAAATAAAGATATTTCTGTCTTAAAAAAAAAAAAAAGAAGTGCCCAATTATAAGTGATGAATCACATAAACTCAATCCCTTCCTCTCATAATTTAAGAAGTAACATGACAGATACATATATACAGGGCAAATAAATATTGTTTTGAATAAAATATTAAATTGACATAAAAATGGGCAATGGAGTTTCACCATCATGGAAGATATATATAATCCTTACGGGAGCATTAAAAATATTCAGCTGGGGTCTGAAGTGGTGGCTCAGAGGTTACGGTGCTTGCCTGGCATACGTGAGTACACAGGTTCAACCCCAGTGCCCATGTATACAACAAAGTGTCAGAGCAACGAAAGCCATGTGAAAAACTAAATAAAAATTGATTCTGTCTTACTCTCTTTCTCACTGTCCTTCCCTCTTTAAAAAGAAAAAATTCAAATGAAGACAAAGGGAAGTATCCATTCCCTACTCAGACTTGATATAGTGAAAGGAAGTAGCTGTATCTATTTTAAATAAAAATATAACTGGGTTATTTTAAAAATGATAATGATTACTATAATATGCCAATTAATTACTGTAACATGCCAACTAATTTCATAATAATTATTGAAAACTGTCATTATAAGATGAAATGCAATGCTATTTTTCCTTCATAACGAAGAGTTACATGTTACTACTGGAAATCTTTACTTTCTTCCTTGAAATGCCACAAATTCTTCTGTAAAATAAACACATCTTGTCAAGACTCTCTGGAACTAGTATAATTACCAGAGGCAATCCCTGGGTAAGATCAAAGAAGCAAAACAATAATAGGCAACGTGTGACCTCTACCATGTCACCAGAGACCAATTTTTCAACAGGGAGAAGAGTCAATAATCCAGAACAGAAAACATTAAATAACAAGAAATGCTTCCAAAGTGTGACTCGCCACATCCATCAAGGCTGCCACAGAGAGATTTTCGAGTCTCTATGGTTTCAGAGAACAAACTTCTGGGGATTTATCACGACAATCATTAAAATCTGCATAAAATACCAGAGGCAAAAACTAATTTCCCAAATGCAGGATAGAATTTTAAAAGATTTTACTACAATAACTTTCTAAATTTCAACTGATACTTTAGAAAGCATAGTGGAAGAGGTATAGGTTACTGTACATTTTTCATATAACACCTAATTTCTCCTATTTAACTATCCATATTTAATTTTCCTGTGATTATTTGAAAAGTGCTATGAACATTAACCAGATAAACATTACCAGTAATAATGCCTCAACTACTTTGAGAGAGTTTTTAGCATTTGTACTCTGGTTTTGGTGGGTCACTAAGTCCAGTAACAGGGTCCCCTTTGTAATGCACTTGGATGACTAAGAATTATAAGGGTGAGAAGAGACATAAATTCAGTAATGACACTCAGTCATGAGGGTAAAATAGAAGTACATTTAAATTTACTTTTAAAACACATTACACATTAAATTGTTTTAGAATCAGCAAAATTTGATAATTTTTCTTGGATACTACTGGCCAACAGTTATCTTCTTTCAAATGAGATGTTTGGAGTTTTAAAAATGTATCTGGATTATTAAACTTGTGAAACACATGGTCCTGTTGTAATTCAGAGAGTACTAAAAGAGGGAGATGAGTTTAAAAGAAAAAGCACTGGAAATTCAAAGCAACTGTGAACATTCTTTTCTTATACAGATTTCTTGCTACTGCCTGCTTCATCTTTCCATTCTGTCATCTGCCTGTCTCTCCATCTTCTTATTAACATTGTAATTGTATTTGTCAGTTTTGCCACAATTCAATGCTACTTAAAAAGCTGTGGATTTTCTCTAAGCTATTATCAGTCACACACTTAGGTTTCTAAATTAGTTGTTGAAAGGTGCTTTAACCTTGAGAAAATAGAGAGTGTATTGTGTGCTCAGCCTTACGTTTATGCCTATGTTCCTCTCACAGGAATAATTATTTTAAAAGGGCTGAAAAAAATCACATACACATATTAACAAGTATATTGATTCTAATTATGCTATTTTATAAATAAGTTAGAAAAATTTTAACAATGCCTATTATATATGCTCCTTATCATTTTATCTTCTTTCCTTACTAAACATATTGTCATATATTTCTATATAAGTATATATACATGTATGTAATGTATAAATTGGAAAATCAAAACACTGCCAAATCCCTGCATCATTCCCTTTCACTACCCAACTTCCCGGTGGCTAACATCTTTCAAAGGCATCCACAATCATATAAATGGTTTCCTGAGGTCATGGACTGTGTAAAACAGAACCTTCCAATGTGTAGATTTTTTTTCCCTCTTCTCCATTTCCTTTCAAAAAGAAAAATTCCTTTTTATTATTGCTTTTGATGCCCCACAGTGCTGGGATTGATCTCATACTCAAGTGCTGTACCACCAAGCTCCATCCCCAGCCCTGTTGCTTTACTTATTCTCTATTCTTGACTCTGAGATTGATTTTCTTCTACAAAAGGTATGAGGAACACATGTAGGGAGAAACACAAGTTTAAGGTTAGTCGTCAACTGATACCACCTTTCATCAGCTGTCCACAATGAAAATTTAAAAATCTGTAAACCAGGGCTGGTGGAGAGGGTAGGTAGCTCAGTGGTAGAGCACTTTATTCAATCCCCAGAACCACCAAAGAAAAATAAAAAAATATCTGTAAGCCAGAAACATTACAGCATCATGTGCCATTTATTTCCCTTATATGTTAAATTTAGACATAATTTTTTAGTGTTAGTATTTGAAAGGTTTAATAATAATCTGTGTATGGTAAAAAATATGTGAATTGTTTTTAAATTAATGTGAAGTCATTTCTTATTCTCCACCCCTGACTTTCTGCTCCTAGGAAGGAAAAAGGTGGTATTTCAACAGTACAAAATTCTTCACCAAGATGGAAACATTAAAATGATAAATATTTTGGAAAACAAAGTACACTTCAAACCCACACTGTTATTTCAGACCTATATTGACTCTTATAGACATTGCCAACATTTGGTAAGAATTATCCTTCCATTAGACAAAAGCAAGCATTCCTTAGATAAATCAGGAGTTTTTGCCATGAGACTCATAAAACCTTTTCACAACACAGATTTTCAAGTGAATCCTTTAAGGTTTTAGGAGGCTGCTCCTTTTACTAAGTAACAAAATACACCCCATGGTGTCTCACTGACCCCACTCAGCTGTCCTTTGACCTCAGCAATTGTTGAAGCCTAACTCCAGGGCCCACAGAATTTGCCTCCCATATCAAAAAGGCTAATGTTGCTTCCTCCCAGCACCTGGTGAAACAAAATGCAACAGTTCTCTCCTGCCTCCTCCTTTCCTCTGACCATTTTCCAGATGTTTCATGCCCAAATGTTGAAGCCAACACTGGGTTTCAGTATCTGCACCGTCTCTATGAAGGAACAAACAGGGACCAGGCTGTAGTGGCAATGACCCTCTTGTTCTTTTTGGCCTCAAAAGGATACAACAGGTCATAAAAGAGGAAAAGATCTTTGGCCTCCCTTGGAAATGCCTGGCTATTTCAGCACATTGTAACTTCCAAAAGGAGAATTGGATTATGTCCCTTCTGATAGAGAAGAGTTACCTAAAAGAGTTACCCTAAATTCTCAATCCCAAATAAGCGTTTGACATTCTTTGACACAGAAGGAATTAAAAAATCAGTATCACATTTTTCCTTTTATAAATTAAAAGCCTTCCAAAAACAGTAAAAAAAATCCTTTAGAATCTTTATAACATATATCTTAGGATAGTATTATATGACACAAAATTTAAATATATATAGTCACTAGATAGTTTGTTTTTTTTCTGCAAAAGCCCAAATTTAGAAATTTCTCTTATTAGAAAAATTGAAAGATAAAGTAACAGCAAAGGGGAATAAAAAACTGAATTCTTATTTTCTTAATTTATACAGGGACTACAGAAGTTGCTGAAGGGAAAAAAACATTACTCCATAAACTTTTTTGGAGGGAATAGAGAGGTAGGGGAGGAGAGAGACAAACATGATGGGGGAGGAAGTAGAAGTTCATAGAAATATCAGCTTAACCAGTTTAAGGATCAAAGTAGTTTTATTTAATTTCTAAATACTCCTTCCTAAAACAAATTTGATATTAAAAAACTGGGGGGCATATTAATTGTACATTACCTTGGTTTGCTTATTAACATTTTTGATTCATGTTCATGATTAAGTTGGGCAGTCAACACTTCAGGGAGCTTGTTGCCTAGAATATAACTTGCTTAGGGCTTTTCTGTACCTGTGAAAACATTAAAAAAAGAAAAAAGATATGTACACACATATACATATATATATATATATATAGAGAGAGAGAGAGAGATGGGTAGATAGAAAAAATGGTTAATTTTCAAATGCTTTATCTTCTTTAATACAATATCTATAATTTTATGAAAATTAGAAATTAATAATCATCAAGGTCTTATACAACTCATATACATCATAACTGGCAAATATACAGATATTCCTCCTTTCTAAATACTCCCCAAATAGTCAGTCTTGATTATATATATTTGAAAATATTTTCTATTGCATTAAGATCACCCCTACACTGAATATAAGCTGAATAAGTCTATATAGTTTATATTTTTGACAGACATTACCATAAAAGTAAAAGCCCACAGAATATTTTTATTTTATTTTGGGAATGAAATTAGTATTTTTTTCTTCTAAGGAATTTGAGAGTTTTATAATCCTTGAACCTGGCTAAAATTAATCTACCCAACTGTCAAAAATGTGAAACACCATATCAGTAGAAATTGTTTTTATTTTTGAAATTAATGGTTTAATTTCCAAGAAGAAAGGCTGCAAGAAGAAAAAGAGCTGCTGTTTCCTACCCTCTTAAGTAATGTATTCCTAGAAGATATTAAATTAATTATAATTACATATAGTTGATTGAAAATTATTGTGTTTATTATTTTCTCCACTGAGTAGATTGTAGTCAGTGTAAACTACTGCATAGAAAATTTGGAAATACAGTTATAAAGCATGCAGTGAAATAAAATTATCTTATTGATTTTTATTTATAATTTAGAAGTACTTCTTATCCTTTACTTCTGTGTCTAAAAAAAGATTTTTCTAAGAATGTACTAATTTCAGTATGAATATTTATAGCACTAAAATAGTTGAAGAAATGTTACCTTATGTTTTCAAAAAAATGGTATTTGTTTTAATTTCCTTTTATGCCAACTTGAGAGAAAAGAACCATTTATAATTCTGGAATAAAAGTGTTTATCTTACCTCTCTTCTTCATGAAAAAGAATAATTAAAAATGCAGAAGCTAGATTTTTAAATTCACATATTTCCCACCCCCACATACACAAATAGACATCTTTTCTGAGTCAGAAGCTTTGCTACCTACAGCCGATCCCAAGATTACCCCATATGGTCAACAAGGTCAAACTGCATTACTGCCAATGAAAACTATATGACTCCACAAGGACCTTAATGATTTAAAAAAAAAAAAAGTCAGTAATCCAATTCCAATAGCTTTGGAGTCTAAAATTGCTAATTTTTGGCCACGTGCTACACACTTCACCTGCTAGTAATGACATTTTTGTATTTTCTTCTAATTACACTCAAAGTTAAGACCTTTGGCCCTGGGCCACAGACCTCTATTCAGGGTGCACACATTCTCTTAAACGACCTGATCCTTTGTTGTCACTCTTACTCTTTCATCTATTATTTACACCCATAGAGAAGGAAGATACTCTACCATTTGTATAGCTTAAAGCTTCTAATCATCTTAATTTCTTTGCCTTTCAACCTATAGTTTTTTTTCACAGACAATGCCAAAAAGTTTGACAAAATCATTTTTTTTTCAATTACATCACCCTCTTTCCCCTTTCTTACTCCCCGAACAACCTCCTTTCCTGTTCCTTGTCATACACAAGAGGGACTTTGTATCAGCTAGGATTTACAAATTTTGACCTTCACCAACAAAGTGAAAGCAATGCAAATCTCCAATTTGTTCTGATCAGCAACAATTATATTTCTTTCTTTGATCAAAGAGCCATTAAATGAAATTGGAGGTTACTTGAAATAACTTAAAACCTGCCCCAGTCTCCTTTAAGCATAAGCACAAAATTTTCAGGTTTCCCCTACAAAAACACCAAAAGGCATTCAGAAAACAGTAAAGATGTTATTTTTGTGGCCAAAACCTTTTAAACGTTTTAATATCTACAATTATTCAGATGCTTATAAAAGAAAAAAAAACCCAGAAACATCTAAAGGTTCGATTTTAATCTAATATTAAAAATATTTCCAAAGATCACTAATCATTCAAACAGCAAAATCCTCAACCAAAACATTCCCTGTCATTATTGTTTCTTTCCAACACTTTCCCCAGACTTTTTAAAAAATGCCCAAACACATTTTGCAGATCTGAAGCACAGAATTGTTTACCATGATGCAGATGTCTTCCTCAGATCACAATAGCCATCAAAAGAATCTGACTCCCAAGATGTTTATAAAATGACATCTGATCCATCTTTGCTCTCTTCCTCTATTGCTCAGCTTACTCTTGATTTCTAACAGTGTTTCCTTGTTGTCTGTCCTCTCTGCAGACCCTGAAACCCCTTGTCTTTTCTTATTTTCACCATTTGCTCCAACCAGCAGTTCACTGGAGACCCATCCATCTTGTAATGCCTAAAGTGACAGATGCTCTCAGGAACGACCACACTGCTGAGTGAACAAAAGATAACATCACCTCCAGGAACTCCAGAGAGAAATACAACTGCAACCTTAAGACAGGAGCTGACTTGACAGACATTGGACCATAAACCTCTTCTAAGCGAGAAAGAAAACAATTGCCACACACACAAAAAAATCTGACACAATCAAAGGCAGAAAAGAGTGATTATTTGTGGATTGCCTTTTCACTCTGTAACTCACTTTCCCCGCCTCTATGCTTTTATATTGGGGCAATTCACTTGCCAACAGGCAAGAAAAGTTCTTGGGAAAAGAAGCCTTTCTCAAGTATCTTTTCTTATTCAACAATATTTAAAGTGAAATTCATTCACGTGTGTTTCAGTAAATCTAAGCCTTGGATTCAGCATTCTTAAACCTGACCCTTCTTATTTGCATAAAGCAATATCTGGACTCAGAAATGCTGACTCAGTTCTACTGCTATGAAAGACACATGCATGCTTTGCAAATTAAAAACACATTAGAAATTAAAAAGCAATGTGTGGCACAATGTCAACAATATGTGCAGCTCATAAAAAAAAAAACTCACCATTCATTCATCAGACAACCTCCAACTTGGTTTAAAAAGACAATTAACAAGAGAATTCTGGGAAGGGCTGCAGATCTCTCTTCTAACAAAGGGAAGGTCATAGGAACATCTCCCAGTCACAAACTAATGACAGGGAAGCTGTAGATGAGGGGGACTCTGCCTGATGCTCTCTGAGGTTTTGGGTTTTATTCTTTAAAGCATAGTGTTTAAAATCATCATACAGCAATAGGAAATAAGTAAACCTCTAATATTTAGATATCGAAAAAGGAAAATTCTGAAGAACACAGCAAAAATCAACTTGGAGGTCAATTGAGAACCTTTTGTGATCAATGCTAATTATGGAGATTAACATCGTTTTTTATAATAGAAACAAAGTGATACAGAAGAAAACCTCGGTTGCAGGGAAATACATTACCATTCTTAAAAAGGGCACACAATACAAATACGTATGTTATATCCTAAATGCTCAGGAAAAGGTCCATCAACAATATTTCTAAGAAGAAATATAAGCATTTACAATGGCAATTTTTAGTAAAAATATTTTAATTTTTCTTTAAAAGTTTTGCACACAAAACCTTTAAATTATGGTGCAGTTGTTTTTCTTTGGACTCACTGATTCCTCCCATCCATTTCTGTCCGCCCCAAAATATACATATAAGTATATACATTTTTATATATATTAAAAGTTATTTTATCTATTGTGTTTGAATTATTTGGGGGGAAAGAAAAATTTCCAACTCAATAAATCAACATATCCCTTATTCAAACATTTTTATGTCTCTCCTAGTATAGCTCTACAAATAACAGCACAGTATTTCACAATCTCATAATTTTCTGGGTTTTCTTTTAAACCTGGCAATTATTTTGTACACATTGAATATATTTAAAAATTAAATGAATGTGTACAATTCTATAACTCAATGGAAAAAGATTAAATTACAGAATGCTCATTGTTTTGTAAAAGACTTGTTCTTGATATGGACTTGATCTTTAACTAGAAGACTTTTATGTTAACACATTGTTCAACGTTCTCAAACTCTGGCATTAATACCAAGGAGAGACATGACCTTGAAATGAGAGCTCCATTGCAGAGGGCTCAAAAAAAAAAAAAAAAAAAAAAAACAAAAACAATTAAATTATCGCTTTTAAACACAAAAGGATAAATATGCATCCAGGAAAAGTATACCCCTGTGGAAAGTTCTTATTGCCTGACTGATCAAAAACAAAAGAAAAACTTTTCTTTTTTAAGGGCCCTTTCCAGATCACAGTCAGTGCCAGAAAACCACACAGGAAAAAAATCCATCAAAATGAAACCCTAAAAGGGTTTACCCTTCACCATCCTATTTGCACTTCAAAACCCAGTTAGTCCTTCAGTTAAACCCTAGGGCTGAACCATTTCAATAATAAGAGAGGTGGCCAGCAGTGATTTATCTCCCATTTGGCTTCTGGACAGAGCTGTAATGTCTAGGAAGCTTCCCTTCCCTAACCCAAACCCTCCCCCAAGTCTCTACCTTTAGTTGTGCAGCCTCGGATCTGCAATACCTTACAATCAGAAACAAGAACAGTCTGTAACTCAAGATTTGGGCACATTTTCTTGGCAATTTCACAAAATGGAATGCTGTTGACTAACCAGAGCATTGCAAATACCATGTTAAACTATAGGTTCTCTCTGTTATAAGTTTGGGTAGAAAAGAAACTTCATAACTGTAGCTTCTGTCCTCTCATGTATGTTAATTGTTATTAGAACTTCTTAAAATTTTCCCAGTTTTTTGATATCCTTTGTCTGAATCACATTAGTCAGTCAACTTCCTGGAGTAAGGTATTATCTAAATTTAAATCCCTGCATTGTAAAATGTTTTAACAAATCCAAAGAAGTAGAGATTTCACAGGTCACAGACTTCTGGGTCAAAAAGACCTAAAATCAAATATCAGACCATTATGATTCAACAAATTTATTCTACCCTTGTTATTAAATATGCACTATAACAGTAATCACACATAACAATTTTCCTCTAGTAAAACAAACCCTGAACAATGTTAACAGATATTTAAATTAGGTCTCAAAAGTTATCAAATGTGAGATAAAATGAATTTATTTCTTAAAAATAGAGGACATTTTATTACTAGGTGTGATTTGTTTATTTTATAATTATGTTCATTTGCTTCCTAGAGAAGAGAATAGAAAGCCTAAGCATTCTTATCCCTACCTATTTATTTTTTTTTGTTTTATTTAAATGAGGAGTTCTTTTTCTAATTTATTCTGGTAAATTCCATCTGAATGACATAATAACAATGCGACCAAATGATTCCTATAGTGATTACAGTTGTGCAAGTTGAAAACTTTCAACTATTTCACTAACTTCATAAATTTAGAGAATTCAAAGAAAAGTGTATTTCATTTACCCATAACAGCAGATAACAAAATATTTAAAAAAAAGAAAAATAAGTATACAACTGATAATTAAAAATATAGGAAATGTGGGGCTAGAGCAGTGGCTCAGCGGTTGTGGCGCCTGCCTGGCATGCATGAACCCCAGCACCACATACACAACGAAGCTTCAGAGTAGCCAAGTCCACATGAAAAACTAAATAAAATTGATAAAATTGATTCTCTCTCACTGACCCTCTCTTAAAAAAAAAATATATATATATATATATAAGAAGTGCAGCATTTTTTGTCAATTCACAATAAAGAATTGTTTTTGAAGTCATTTATCAATAAAAAATAATTTCTTCGATTAAAAAATCCACCACATTCTTATACGTCATGAGTAAATGTTTTTCATTTTCAGAGATTCAAATACCACAAATTCTAGAAAAACCAATCTTCTTAGAAAATGACTACTGCATGCTACCATGTCAATGATTTATATTTGAGATGACACAAACATTCAAACTATATTTAATTAATTAATTTATTTATTTTTAAGAGAAAGAAGAGAGAAAATTAATTTTATTTGTTTTTTCTCCAGCCTTTGTTTCTCTGACACTTAGCTGTGTATGTGATGCTGGGGTCTGAACCCTGGTTCCTGTGCATGCCAGGCAAGTGCTACAAGCACTCCAACCACTGAACTACCTCTCTAGCCTCTAAATTGCATAAATTAAACTAGGAAAAATAAGCAAAGGAAAACCTAAAGGACATGAACTTTTATATTACCAAAGCAAACTTTGACATCAATAATTATGTTCAGGAAAATAAATTTGTAACCCTCTATTGGACATTAAAAAAAGCTTTCCTCAAAGAATCAACAAAAGTAATTTATCCATCATAGAGGAAATATTAAATCTTCATTAAATATTTATTCAGACTGTTAGTTGCTATTTAGACCCCTCAAAGAAGAAATAGTTCTTGTCTGGTAGGAATCATGTATTGGGAGAATTAAATGAAGATGAAGCAGTTCTTCAAATCATAACACTACACTTCAAAATGACAAAACTGGAGATGTGCTATAAAATATATATAACTATTTTGAAATCTAATACCAAAGAAAGTGATACTTAAGGGAATATGAACTTTAACAAGATTTGATTGGGTATGCAATGTGATTTCCTATTAATGTAGCACAATAAAATCTGTACATTCAAGATGTAGTTTCCACATCTGCCACTTGACCAAGTTGCCTATTTTCTCTGGGCCTCAGTCTACTTATCCATAAAATGAGGAGGGTTAAAAGTAATACATTTCTAGGGGCTGGAGTGGTGGCTCAGCGGTTTCGGCGCTTGCCTGACAAACATGAGGACCGGGTTCAAACCCCAGCACCACGTACACAACTAAGTGTTGAGCAGTGAAGGCCATGTGAAAAACTAAAGTTGTTTCTCTCTCTCTCTCTCACTGTCCCTCTCTCTTTAAAAAAAAAAAAAAGTAATACATTTCTAGATTGAAAACAATATGGTGGTCTCTGCAGATGACTTCTTCTCTTATATGAAAAACCCTAAGACTCCACCAAAAACTTTTTAGAATACTTTCAACAAGGTTGATACAAAGGATACAAAATTGACATTAAAAAAATGAATAACATTTCTATACACTAACAATAAATAAATTATTAGAAAGAAGTGAAGGGCTATTTAGAATTTCTTGTGGCTCCATATAATTATAGGATTTATTTTTCTATTTCTGTGAAGAATATCACTGGAATTTTGATAGTGATTGCAGTAATTCTGTAGATTACTTTGAGTAAGAAAGGCACTTTAATAATGTTAGTTGTTCCAATCCATGAATATAGGATGTCTCTATTTCTGTCACTTTCATTCATCAGTGTCCTATAGTTTATAATATACAGATCTTTCATCTGTTTTTCCCCCCAGCACTTAGTTGTGTACGTGGTGCAGGGGTTTGAACCCAGGTCCTCTTGCATGCCAGGCAAACACTCCAACCACCAAGCCACCACTCCAGCCCCTATCAACTGATTCTTAACAAAGATGACAAGAATAAATTATGGGGAAAGGAAAGTTTCTTTAATAAATGTTGTTGGGGGGCTGGAGTGGTAGCTCGGTGGTTGGAGTGCTTGCCTGGCATGCACGAGGACCTGGGTTAGAACCCTAGCACCACATACACAACTAAGTGTCAGAGAAACAAAGATGGAAAAATAAATAAAATTGATCCTCTCTTTCTCTTAAAAATTAATAATAAATGTTGTTGGGAAAATTGGACATCTATGTGCAAAAAATAAAATTAGTTCCTTATTCCACACCACATACAAAAGTCAACTCAAAAAGGGTCAGAAACTTAAATGTACCATCTGAAACTGACAAACTACTAGGAGAAAAGTTTCCAGACTTTGCTTCTTTGCTTTGGGAATTTTTTTTTATATGACTCCAAAAGCATAGGTAGCAAAAGAAAAAATTGACAAATGGAATTATATCAAATTAAAAAGCTTCTGCACATGAAAGCAAAACAATGAATCCCCTCATCATGCAAGACAATGGTGACCCCCCAAAAAAAGCCAACAAAAAACAAAAAAACAAACTAAACTTCTGCACAGCAACAAAAACAATCAACAGAGTGAAGAGACAACTTACAGAATGGGAGAAATATTTGTAAACCATACATTTAATAAGGAATTAACCCAAACTATATGAGAAACTAAAATAGCAAGAAAACAAATAACCTGACTAAAAAATATAGGCAAAGAAACTAAATGGATGGTTCTCAAAGGAACCATACAGGGGTTGGAGTGGTGGGTTGGTGGTTACGGTGCTTTCCTGGCATGCATAAGTACACAGGATCAACCCCAGCACCCACGTACACAACTAAATTTTGGAGCAACAAAGGCCATGTGAAAAATTCAATAAATATTGATTCTCTCTGTCTCTGTCTCTCATTCTCTCTCTCTCTCTCTCTCTCTCTCTCTCTCTCACTGTCCTTCTCTCTTAAAAAAAAAAAAAGAAGACATACTAATGGCCAACAGGTATATGAAATGCTCAGCATCACTCATCACCAGGGTAATGCAAGTGAAAACCACAATGAGATACTACCTCACACCTATTATCAAAAAGATGAAAGATATAAAGCATTGGTGAGGATGTGAGAAAAGGGAACCCTTGAATACTATTGGTAGGACTGTGAACTAGTATAATTATAGGAAACAGTATGCAGGTTCCTCAAGAAATTCAAATTAGAACTACGATATGATCCATGAGTCCCATTAGTCATTATCAGTATCTTCCCTTATCTATAGTTTTACTTTTTGCATTTTCAGTTATCCACAGCCAACCTCAATCTGAAAATATTAAATTTCCTTATTAGATGAAAATTTCCCCAAATAAATAAATCATAAATTTTAAAATAACTTTCATTACACTATATTATCATAATTGTTCTATTTTATTGTTAGTGTGAAATACTTGCTGTACATAATGTATAAATTGAATTTTATCACTGGTATGTATGCACAGAAAAAAACATAGTATACACAAAGTCCTCAACTTGTGATGGTTTGATTTACAATTTTTAGACTTTACAATGGTATGAAAGAAATACACAGTAGAAAACATATTTGGAATTTTGATCTTTTTTTTTCTTTTTGGTGCTGGAGATTGAATCCAGAGGTGCTTTAACACTAAACTATCTACCCAGGCCTTTTCATTTTTTAATTTTGAGACAGGGTCTTACTAAGTTGCTAATGCTGGCCTTAAACTTATGATCCTCCTGCCTCAGCCTCCCCAGTCACTGGGATTATAGGTGTGTACCACAGTGCCAGACTTTAAGGCAGATTTTTTTTAAGAGACAGAGAAGGCACGAAGGAGAGAAAGAGAGAATCAGTTTTATTTCTTTTTTCATCTGGTCTTTGTTTCTCCAACACTTAGTTGTGTATGTGGTGCTGGGGTTTGAACCAGGTCCTTGAGCATGCCAGGCAAGTGCTCCAACCGCTAAGCTACTGCTCTGTAAGGTAGATTTTAAAGGTTCTTCCACAAAGCAATTAAAAATGAGGTAACAGATATGCTAAGTTGCTTGATTTAGCTACTCTACAATGTATACGTATTTCAAAAATCACATTATATATATTTATATGTATAGAAGGAAATCGATATTTATTATTATATGCATACACATTAACACCATGGTGGTAGTGAACAAAGGGACACCATCACATTCACAGTAACAACCAGAAAAATAAAACCTAGGAATCATCTTTTTTGTTTTTTGTTTTTTTTTCCCTCAGTGCTGGGGATCAAACTCAGGGCCACTCACATGATAGACAAACACTCTTAACACTAAGCTATATCCCTAGCCCTGATACCTAAGAATCATAATGATAGATATGGTAAATTTTTTTATATTACCAAACTTTTATTTTAAAGACAGAGGGAGAGAGTGAGAGAGAAAGAGAGAACCAATTTTATTACTTTTTTAAAATCTGGTTTTTGTTTTTCCAACACTTAGCTGTGTATGTGGTGCTGGAGTTTGAACCCGAGGATTTGCACATGCCAGGCAAGCGCTCCAACTGCTAAGCCACTGCTCCAGCACTACCAAACTTTACTTATTAGGTGAGCTAAATGTGAAAATTTGAATACATAAAGAAATACACTAGGCTAATTAAGGAGAAGCCTAACCATTGTAAAATATGTTTTTCTCAAACAAAATTTAAAACAACACAATTCTAATCAGATCAATAGTTTTTGTGGAACTCTACTCAAACATCTCTAATTTCATAAGGAAATGTATCAAAGACAAGGAAAAATTTTTTTTTAAAAAGGTTATAAGGGGAGGTAAGTCAGAACCATATTAAACCATATTATGAAGAAAAAGCTTTTGGTCATGAGAATTCATGTCACAAAATCAACCAACATTTTTTTCAGTTCTCACTAAAATGTCCTCTTGATAGATTTCTGAAACTTCATTCTCTTCTGCTGGATTTAATATCATTATATTTTTGGCTTTTCTCCATCCACATTCTGCTTCTCAATACCTTTGCACACTCATGATATACTATCCAGCATTGACAGGCTAAAGACTTGGTTCAGGGATGGTCCCTAGTCCTTCTTATTTTCTGTATAAGCCCCTCCCATGTTGAATCAGGGCTGACTTACTAGTGAAATGCAAAATAAACACACCAGAAATATCACTAAACACTTATCAAAATGGCAACTTAAAATATTTTGATAATTCACAAGATGCTAGAGATGCTGCCAAGCATGATCAGTAAAATGCTGAATGAGAGACAATGTGTGATTTACAAGGTCATAGAAGATACTGCAGCTTCTGCTTTGATCTCTTGGATTACTTGCTGGGAGGGAAAGATATGCTATAAGGACCCTCAAGCAGCTCTGTGGAGAGGCCCTCATGGGTACCAACTGAGGCCTCTTCCCAAGGGCCAACATCAATGTGCCTAAGCATTCTTAACTCCTCTCTGCACCTTTCAATCAATTCTCTGCATTATAGTGCAAACAAAATCTTGTCAATGCTTTGCTAAAAATTCGGAGAGTTTACATTCTTCTCAGGATAAAAATTGATATCCCTGCCTACTCTCTTTATCCTGCACTTTTTTTTTAAGAGAGAAGGATAGTGAGAGAGAGAAAGAGAGCCACCTCTCCAGCCCCTATCCTGCACTTTTTAATCTAAATGACATGCTCCAGCAATACTGATCAAACTTCACTTATATTCCCTCTTCCTGCAATAGCACACACTTTTGCCTTTTACTTTTCCCTACTCAAATTTCTTTCATCCTTTAGATTTAAACTCAAGCATGGCTATGAATCCCCTCAATTCTTTGCTAAAAGTTCTGCACTCATGGAACCTTGGTCACCTCCTTCTTAATAATTAACTCAATTCTATCCCATATAATAATCTGTATGATTAATTGATGCTTCTCTCCCCTGTTAGATTTGAAGTCTCATGAAAGCAGGAACTATGCTTTTCTGGTTTTGCCTGTTACTGAAATCACAGTATCTACTGTGATATTCTTCAACATAGTAGCACTCAAAAATATTCTTTGAATAACTTAATAAAAGAAAAAATATAGGAAGCTCATTGATTTTAGTCCAAAAATACTATTATGATTAAGGCATTATAATATAATAAAAGGATAAATTATTCATTTAATGATCCTGTAATAATGTTCAACAATTTTAAAAGGAACCATTAAAAACAACTTACATTAGACAGTAAAACTGCAGAGAGAATAACAGATTAACTTTAAATGTCTATACATAAAGACATTTATATGCCCATCCACATCAATCATATAAAAATTAAGAGGAAATAGAATTATTTATTGTCTGGCATGCTGGCACATGCCTGTAATCCCAGGAACTCAGGAAGCTGAGGCGAATTACACATTCAAAATTAGCCTGGGCAACTTAGAAAGACTACCTCAAAGTAAAATAAATTTTTGAAAGATCTGGAGATACTTCTCAATGGTAGAGCACACACCCTGGGTCCAACCAATTCCCAGTAGCACACACACGAAAAAATTCATACTGATATTTATGACATACATTATTGATAGTTATTGTTGTACCATAGAGAGATTTGGCTTTCTTACATTATAAATCACAAAGAAGACTGAAAAAATTGACTAGTGAAAACATAAAATCTTTGTATATTAAACATCTAAAACAAAAAGAATAAATCATCAGCTAAGAAAAATGTTTGCAATAGAAAGACTTAGTATCAGTTATGTATATGCTAAAGTAAAACATTAATACCCCAACTTTGAGAACAACTTAATATTCCAACAACAGAAAAATGGTTAAGCATATTATATCAACAGTGATAATTGCTACCCATGTACCTTGCATACACTGGCTCACTTAACACTCACAAATGTATCCATAAGTGGAATACTATAGAAGTATATTTTTGACATATAAATATATTCATAATGTATGAAATATAAAAATAGTTTATAAAAGGAATACTGTCCCATTTCCAGAAGAAAAAACAAATAACCTGATAAGATAAAGGGATAAAGATATAAATCACATTAAAGAGGGTGAAATGATCTTGGGATATTTGTTTCCTTTATGCTTACCTTTATTTTCCAATTTTCCTCAATGAAGTTGTTTCTTTAAAAGTTTAAGAACACTGCAAACTTAGTTAAGCCATATATCTTTATTATTACTATCCTCATTGACTTTGCACATCTAATGTTGCAAAACCCGACTTTCCTTTGACAATACCTTTTCATGTCAGTAAGTTTATTTGGTAAATGTACAGCAACAAACACATTTTACGAATGTTTGCAAAGTAAAGACTATAAATAAGTATTATAACTTGCTTTTACTATGCCTTAGTATATCATTTTTACTATCATAAGCCAGTGAATCTGTTAAATTTATGCATAATAGTCTGCTTATGCTGAGCTTTGCAGGAACTTAAGAAGTAGTCCAAAACTCATAGTCCCAACAATAAAATGCAAACTACACAATCTAAAGTTTGAAAACTTTTATTCATTATCTTTCTGTGACTATTTAAACTTATCATGCATTGCACATGCCCAATTCACGATGTCTATTGCTATCCATTTGATTTTATTGCTCTCCTTCACAAATGAGTGTACACCCATCTGTATACCTTGGTTCAAGTGGTCTGTCTCCTTCACTCACACAACTTTTCAGCCAGTCGTAACCTTTTTCTTACACTGCTTACATTTAGCTTTCTCCTTTATCATGAAGCATGGTTCTGGGGCATATAGCTGGCATTTAAGAAACAAAGATATTATTAAACTCTTTGCAAAATAAAACCTACCTATATTGAATCACTACAGAAATTGTGTCTCTGTAGCTTTTTAAGCTAGAATATTTCTATACTTTAAAGATGTTTTAAAAGAATCTTTCTTTTGGGGCTGGAGCGGTGGCTTAGCAGTTACAGTGCTTGCCTGGTATGGGCAAGGTCACAAGTTTGAACCCCAGAACAATGTACACAACAAAGTGTCCCATGAAATCCACATGAAAAACTAAATAAAATTTATTCTCTTTTTCTATCTCTCTCTTTCTCACACTGTCCTTCTCTCTTTTAAAAAGAAAAAATCTTTCTTGGGGCTGGAGCGGTGGCTCAGAGGTTATGGTGCTTGCATGTGGGTTCAAATCCCAGTACCACATACACAATGAAGTGTTAGAGCAATGAAAGCCACATGAAAAACTAAATAAAACTGATTCTCTCCTCTCTCCCTCCCTCTTGCTCTCACTGTCCCTCTCTCTTTAAAACAAAAAAATCTTTCTTTTAATATTTTTGGATAGACCAGAATTTACAAAGTACTCAAAAAACTTAATATCAAAAACACAACCCAATCAATAAATGGGCCAAAGAGCTAAATAGAAACTTCTCAACAAAGGAGATTGAGCAAGCCAATGAATACATGTAAATCACTAGTAATCAAAGAAATGCAAATCAAAACCATATTAAGATTTCACCTCACTCCAATCAGATTGGCAAAAACGAAGAATATAAACAGTAACAGATGCTGGAGGGATTGTTGGGAAATAGGAATACTAGCACATTGTTGGAACTGTAGACTGGTACAGTCCCTCTGGAAAGCAATGTGGAGAATCCTCAAAAAATTAGGGATGGACCCACCAGATGATCCAGCTATCCCTCTTCTGGGTATTTTTCCAGAGGAGTTAGAATTAGCACACTATAGAGACACAGCAAAATCTATGTTCATAGCAGCTCAATTTACAATAGCTAAATTATGGAACCAACCTAGATGCCCCTCACTAGATGAGTGGATCCAAAACTGTGGTACATATATATATATATATATCATGGGGTTCTACTCAGCAATTAGAAACAACAATATTGTGGCCTCTGAAGGTAAATGGATGGTGATGGAAGAAATCATGCTGAGCAAAGTTAGCCAAACCCAGAGTCAAGGGTTGAATGTTTTCACTCATTTTTGAAAGATAGAAATAAACCCAGACCTGTGTGAAAGGTAGTAGATCTCATGTATTAGACCCAATAAAGGTGTAGCAACACGTAATCTAGGGCAATCATAGATATATATCGGGAAGGAGGGGAAAGGGACAGGAGGGGGAGGAGGCAGGAGGGGTGGGGACAGGCGGGAGAATAGGGAGGGATCTAGGGGGTAAATCTGATTTAAGAATATATGCATATCACATTGTTACTTTATATGCATTTTTATTGTATAATAACTAAATTTCTTAATAAAAAATAAGAATTGCAAAAAAAAAAAAACAATTTTTGGATAGATGATACAGTTACCTGATAAAGAACTCTAGAAGTTGAGAGGATTCTGGATGTCCCGAAGACAAAGAAATGACAAATGTTTTAGGTGAGAAATAAGCCAATTACTCTGATCTGATTATTACATATTGAATACATATACTGAAATGTCACATGAAACCTCATAAATAAGTAAAACTATTATATGTCAATTAAAATAAATATATTTAAATATATGAATGAGGTAAGAAAATACAATTCTAAAAAAAAAATACTAAAAAATGTCCTTCAAGCCCTTGTCCCACAATCTCCTCTCATAGGAAACCTTTTTTATTAGTTTTTTAAAAGTATGTCCATTATATTTTTAAAATATATTTTTAAAGTACATGTATAAGTAAGGACAAAACAAATACACACACTCTTGTATCTTACTTTAAGTTAAAAAATTTTTTTGGAGGGCTGGGGGTATAACTCAGTAGTACAACATTTGCTTAGCATACACAGGACCCTAGGTTCAATTCCCAGCACTGAAGAAAAAAAAAGAAAGAAAGAAGTTTTTGAAGATCTTTCTGTAAAACCACAGAGTTTCCTTATTCTTATTCTGTTTCAGGGTTTCAGAGAATCCACTGACGTGTATATACCATAAATATTTTAAAGCCATCCTTTAATGATGGACACTTGGTTTCTAATCTTTGTTATTACTAAAGATAGTATAATAACTAACCCTGCATTAATACACCCTAATTTTGCACTTGTTGGATAAATTCCTTAGAAGTGAAATTGTTGGGTCAAAGAAAATGTGCAGTTTTAATTTTATTAAATATTGTCAAACTTCCCTTCATAAAAGTTGAACCATTAACAATTTTTATATGCCCAAACTTTTATCAATGTGGAATGTTATTTACTTTTGGATCTTTACCAATCTGACAAATGAAAGTGATATCTCAAGGTAGTTTTAATACAAAATTCTCTCATGAAGAAAATTAAATATTTTTCAAATATTTAAAAGCCCCTGGATTTTCTTTTCTAAAATATTCAGTTTTCATTTTTCTGATTATTGGTTTTATTATTGATTTATAGGTGCTCTTTGTATATTAAGAAATTTCATTTTCTGACTTTGAGTTGCAAAATTTTCTCCAATTTTGCCAGAAGTTTTGATTTTTTAAATGTGCTTATGGTGTTGTCACTTTTATATGCAGAGTTTTAATATTTATTTATTTATTTAGTGGTTTTGGGGATTGAACCCAAGGTCTTTCACATGATAGGCAAGCGCCCTACCACTGAGCTACACCCAATCCCCCAGCTTTTAGTTCTATGTAATTAAATTTACAATTTGTATTATGCTAAGCAGCTGTATAGAAATACAGAACTCACTTTACCTGAGTACTCTACATAGATTCTCTACATAAACCAGTGTTATATTTCCTAGAGTCCCTAAGAGAGCAAAGGAGTAGAATTGAGGGGGAGAGTTAAGAATTTAAAAAAAAAACCTATCTGAATAAATAGAATCCTTAAAGATGTTATTTTTTCCCATTTAAAAAATTTTAAGCTTTGTCTGTTTATTTATTATTTTACGAAGAGAATAAAACATATGTTTTCCACTCTACTCATTCTCTTTTGCTATTAAAAGGGGCAGAAACCCAAACTCCATTCCTCCTTCCTCCACCCAGCAGAAGGATGGAGAAGATGGGTTTGAAGTAGGAGGCAGGAGCCTGAAACTTCTACTATCAACCCTTTCCCCACTCCTATAAAGGTTCTACTTGTGTTTAGTATAGCCCTGAAAAACATTGTCAGAACTTGGGATTCAATCAGTTTTTTCTTTGTTGGTGACTCCTACATTTATATCATTAGCTATAAAATATTTTCTGAGTTGCTGCTTTCAAATTAGAAAAATATACAGAATATCACTTTTATGTTCTGCTATCCCTCAATTTCAATATGTCAACTCAACATGTACAAAATTTGTATGCCCAAAATAAAACTCATTATTTTTAGATTAAAAGTCACACAGATTCCCTGATTTCACAATTTTATCCATTTATTCACAAAGAAACTACTGTGAACTATGCTAGGAATGATAACAAAGACCATCCCTAATCTCAAAGGTATCCCAGTCTAGAAGTGAAGACAAATTTGTAAAAGAATAATTTTACAGAAGTAAGAACAAAGTACTACAAGGGTTCAGAGAATACAGCAACTCTGGAGAAATGAGACAACATCATAAAATTGGTGACATTTTGGGTGCCTTCAAAAGATTGTGTAGGAATTCATCAAACAGAATTAGGCACACCTCACAAGTCAGCGGAAAACACTACCAAAGACATGGTATATTTTTAAAACATCGAAACATGCATGTTGAGTTAATTCTTGGGTCAGGGGATTGAGTAACAAGAGAAGACAATAAAAAGGTAGGTTGGGACTGATCCCTAAGAGACTGTTTTTGCCAAATTAGGAATTTGAATTTAATTCTGGGGGAGGAGAAAGCCAATGAAAGTTTTCAAAAGCAAAATTAACAAATGGAAGGCAACTTCAGTGGCAATGTGAAAGTTGGATTAGAGACTAGATCAAAAGTTTCTGTGAGTGTCTAGGAAAAGATGATAGAGCTTGGACATAATCAGGGGTGGCAAGAGCAGAGAAGAGGAACCTCTTGATATGAAGTTAGAAATTTAAGACTTGGGGGCTGGAGCGGTGGCTCAGTAGTTACAGCGCTTGCCTGGGATGCGCAAGGATCTGGGTTCAAACCCCAGCTCCACATATACAATGAAGTGTAAGGGCAATGAAAGCCATGTGAAAAACTAAATCGATTTTCTCTCTCTCATTGTACCTCTCTCTCTAAAGAAAAGAAATTTAAGACTTGAGCTCAGGAATGGAGACTGAACAAACAGTCCTTGGCAACAGACTGCAGCTACACAGATAGCTGATATTGGTACTGTTAAAATTACCTAGCAACTGCCTAGGGAAAGTATGTGTAGTAAGAGAGGATCATGCAGAGAACCATGAGAAAAATGGTTATTTGAGTAAAGAAAAGAGGAAAACCCAGCAAAGCACATGGAGAAAGAGTAGTAAGAGAAGTAGGAAGGAAACTAGGGGCAGACAGTGCTGCAAAAGCCAAAGGATAAGAGAGTTTAGACTGATGAAAGGTGGGAGACAGTTTTGACAGGTAAGAAGTCAAATAGAATCAGGATTGAAAATGTGCATGGCGTATGATGACACTTCAAAGAGTGTGGCAAACTAGTGCGGAAACAGGTTGGTAACTGTAGGAAAGGTATAATGGCAGGAAGGAAAAATTTGAAGGAGGGATGCTTGCAGGAGGGATGAGGTTCTTCCCTCAAAGAACAGAGAGAGGTGATGATTTGGAAGACAGGAGATGACTAATGGAGTAAGATCTTAGAGAGGGTAGAGAATTGAGAGAGAGGAACAAGTATGGACAACACACATTAAGATTAGAACCATAAGACACAAAAGCCCTGATGATAGTGAAGATACTTTATTGGCCTTGGACTGTTACCTCCTAACTTTATGAGGGAAAGACAGAATATTCTAACTTCTTGTTTAGTGTTTCCTGTAATTTACAGATAAATGTAATTGGTACAGAGAGAAAGGTGTTAGAAGAAAAAGCAAGAAACTTTTTTTTTTTTTGAGAGAGAGAGAAAGAGAGAATCAACCTTATTTATTTTTCCAGCTGGCCTATGTTCTCCAACATTTACTTGTGTATGCGGTGCTGGGGTTTGAACCTGGGTCCTTGCTCATGCCAGGCAAGCGTTCCAACCACTGAGCCACTGCTCCAGCTCCAGCAAGAAACTCTTAGAAGTATGAAGACATGAAATAACATGGTAATCTTCTGAAGATAAGACTATAACCAATCTGGTATTGTGAGAGAGGGAATGGGAGGAAAGGAAGATGAAAATGTACGTATAGGTATTAAGAGCCGAGACTGGATCCTGTAGATGCAAAGTGACAGCATAAAGATATTAAGCAAAAGAATGACAAGTTCTCATTTCAGCTTTGAAGAGATTCCTTCAGCAGTAGTATGCAAGGCACTCATGAAGAGGAATATGGGATGTAGGGACAATGTTTAGAAACTTTATATAGTTGTGCTGGTGAGAGACCATGATAGCCTGTAGAGGGGCAGTTACAGTAGGAATACAGAGGATGGGGTGGACCTGAGACATATTTAGGGGATTAAATCAGTAGGAATTAATGACTGATGACATGGAGAAATGAAGAAAAAACCTAGGTCTATACCTTGAAATTTTCCCCCTCCATCTCCACCATTAGCAGCTTAATTCAGGAATGCAGCTACCTCAATTACTCATCCAACAAATGTGTCTGGTCCTGAAGACATAAAGGTAGACAAACTGGAAATAACCTCTTGCCTTATAGATCTTAGTGACCAATGTTTCGTCTTTTTTTAATCCTCAGGATGCACTATAAGTGCTATTATTGTCTATTTTTCAGATGAGGTAATTTGATCTTAGAAAGTTTAATAATTTGCTCAAGGTTCTACAGCTAACTGATAAGTGGTGGTGCCAGGGATTAGAAAAAGACCCACTTTACTTCAAAGCCATGTTTTTAATCACTTGGCTATGCTATATCTCATGCAATTATATCCAACATGCTAAAAAAAAAAAAAAACTACAACAGAGAGTGCGCTGGCTTGGATTACTGCAGTCTCCTAATTGGATGTATTTTCTGCATTTGGCATATTCCAGCCAGGGAAGGGTACCTTCTCTGATTAAGGACGCTCTGAAGAAGAAGGTGAGGTTTTAGATGAAAGGTGAGCCATTTGGTTCTTAGACATACTGGTTTTGAGATGGTTGTGAAGCATCCAAATGGAGAACCCAGCACTAATTTGATAGATGAGTCTGAAGTTCAAGGGGAAGCCCCAGATGGAGATAAAGCACTTAGCATCATTAGTACTAAAGTCAAGGCAATTACTGGGACTCTTCAGGTGCTCCTAAAAGTGAGAGGAGCAGCCTGCTGAGAAAGGGACAGTTGGATACAGGCTTGAAGAGAGTAGAATAGATTTGGAGTAAGTGATTAGATAAAAAAACAGAAGATCTTTCTCAAGCACAAAGACATAATTAAGTAGTATTTAGGATTAAGGGCAAGGGTAAGGGATTTTTTTTTCCAATAGCAATCACCAGGAATAGCCCAAATTTCAATTTACCAATTCCTTCCTCTTCTCCCAGTGTAATTAAATACATTGCCTGGGAGCTCCAGAGCACCATGAATTTAACCTGCTATTAAACACTCATCCTATAATGTCCTACTTAAGTCCATCTTCCCTTTGGACTTCAAGATCCTCACTTTGTGCTTGTTATCATTTTCATTCCCAGAAATTTACATTTGTTTCCTCCCCGGGTTATATTGTAAACTTTCTGAGAGGAGGAAGTGTGGTTTAATCACCTTTACAAAATCACCCTAGCAAGGGTCTCTCACACACAGTGTGTCTCAAGAAACATTTATGGGATTGGATTGATTTTAATCTGATAGCCACAACAGAAACAGAAATTGTCTAATACTGTCAAGCAGTGATTTTTAATTTTGAGGACATGGAATTAACCATCCCTCTTTCAACCCTTCATTCTCTGTGTTTTTTTTTTTTTAAGGTAGTTAAGGGGGCTGGAGCAGTGGCTTGGTGGTTATGGTGCTTGGTCGCCATGCGTGAGTATGTGAGTTCAAACCCCAACACCATGTACACAACGAAGTCTCAGAGCAACAATAGCCACATGAAAAACTAAATAAAATTGTTTCTCTCTCTCTCTCTCTCTCTCTTTTTCTCACTGTCCCTCTTAAAAAAAAAAAGAAGAGGAAGAAGAAATAGTTAGGACAGGTCTACCGCTCTACTTTGGTACATTCGTACTTCGTCTTTGGAGTTGGGGTGCTACTGTAAGTTCTGTGACCATGGATAAGCTACTAAGAATCTCTAGGCTCTTGAATCCTCACTAGTAAAATTTAAAGGATGGAACCCAATGACTGCTGATGTCCCTTCTTCTAAAAGCCAAAGATTTCATGATCCCTGGAAGACCTTTAAACTATACCTGAAATCTCTGCCTTATGATGCACAATGAAAACATGCACAATGAAAACAGGCTTCCCCACTGGAAATGGAAAATTCTCCTCTCTGTAGAACTGTGTTATAATCTACAAAGTATATTACTTCTACAATGAAGACCACATTTAATATTTAGCTATTGGTTTGGCTGCTGGTTAAAACATTTTGTCAGATATAATTTTGTTTTTCAATAGTAACTTTACCAAATATCCAGTGAAGGGACAACTTTAGTAGTAAGAAGAAAAGAAAGCAGGAAGAACATGAAATACCATGTGGATCTCATGTGCACCTTGTTAATAATACACTCCTTTTTCTTCAGAGGAGAAACCAAAAAAATGTCAGAGACTTAGTCAACATCAAGGAATACTAAATAGCAAGGATGGTACCAGAATCCAAGGCACTTTCTTTTTTAAACAAACAAATTGGTCAAAAATTTCCTAAAAGACAAAAACAGATGAAAATAAAAATGCCAATTGGTTGAGTTTAAACAGAGACTCCACTTTGTTCTTTCCAGGTTCAATAATAAACAATTCCAGTGATTAGCATGAAAGTCTGGCAGAGTAAACATTCTGACTCCTAAACAAAAATATTTGTATTTTTGCACCAGTTAGTATAGCAATTGTTAAAATTAAAGCAAATGGAAAACAAGGAGAATTAACAAACCCAGAGCACAATTTTCCTCCACTCTTTTGGAAGGCACATGAAAAAAAAATCCCTGGGGCTCCCTTCATTAACAGCCAGGGTGGTGATTCTCATTGTAAACCCCACTTATAAAGGCTCATGGCTACCTGCAGAGCCAAGAAGTACAAATCACATTAGTGAAGACACCAGATGACTAAAGCAGTGAGGGCCTGGTAAAGCTAGTAAACAAAAGGCAGCATTCCAAATGAATGCCATTGCTAGAATGTGCTTTGTAAAATGCCTGGATTTGAGAACCCTAAAGGAGATTAGCTTAAAATAACAAAAGATTCAAATAAGATACAAAGAACTCATTTTGACACATTAAGAAATTATCTTAGATTATCAGGTGCTTAAGTGCAATTATTAAAAAAATTAATTTCATCTAAGCTGTGTTTGAGGCAAGAAGGCCTAGAAAAACAAGAATCTAAGCATGATTCCTGATGTAACACGTTCATGACCAAAATTCATGAACTAGTCACACTGGCTTTTTTCTTTTTTAATTTTCCTAATGTTTTAAAGTAATGTTGGGTGGATAAGCCATCTCAAAACCAGTATGTCTAAGAACCAAATGGCTCACCTTTCATCTAAAACCTCACCTTCTTCTTCAGAGCATCCTTAATCAGAGAAGGTACCCTTCCCTGGCTGGAATATGCCAAATGCAGAAAATACATCCAATTAGGAGACTGCAGTAAAGTCTGTAACGACTTTAAAATTTGTTGCACACATCATTTTGGTTTTATCAACTCTACCCAACAGTGTGATTTTTAAGTACAAATTAGAGAAACTCAAACCTTTCCGACTATAAGTAGTTCTAAGATGTTTAATATTAGATCGATCAGCTTATCCACCCAACATTACTGGATGTGGGGATCATCAATCAGTGTGAAGTTTTACAAATGTATTGCACAGAGGTAAAAACGGTTCTGACAATTTAAATAGTCCCCAAATCATAAAAGTCAAAATTGAAGTATAATAATGAAAACCTTTCCTTGTAATTTTTCTTTTCAGAGAATTTACTTCTCATCATACCTCTTCACTTTTGCTTGACTGTAATAATGATCCCTTACCAAGAACAAAAGTAGCTCCATTCCCACTTTCCTTTGAAAGGCAAGCCCACCTTCTCTTCCAACCCTAACAGGGTGACCAACAGGGCTGCACTGCCATAGAAAGTAAGAGTACACCCCTAGCCTAACTCGCAGGGGCTTTCAGGGCAGGTGTAAACTTTGACTTCATTTATGTTCAGGTGGAAAGTTCTGCAAGTCTCAACTCCAAGAAACTTTTTGGTGTCACCACTCCTATAGATTCAAAAATAATAATAAGTCAATCATATTGGTAGACAGAGGGAAAGGGAAGCAAGGAGATAAAGGGACTTGTGGTTCAGTCACATTTCAAATTGATTGCAGATGAGGCGGTAGAATCCTCTTATCCCCATTGCAAACTCTCAATGGAAGAAACACTTGCTGTGGCCACTCTGGTCAGTTTTGTCACATAGACAAGCTACAGAAAACTATCCTAGGAAGTCTGTGACTAGTATTTTTTCCCTGATGGCTCTTTATTTGCTGACTACAACATGGAGTATCTCCTTCAATTTTCTCATCTACTCCTTTCCTTGTTCCTTAGTAGGCAAGAGGCAGAATCAAGAATTGCCTGACCTGTGTTATCCTTAAAGCAGGAAGACAAGCAGTGTGGATGATGATATATATATATATATTTTTTTTTTTTTTAAGAGAGAGGGAAGAGGCTGGAGTGGTAGGTCGGCAGTTATGGTGCTTGCCTTGCATTTGTGAGGACACGAGTTCAAACCCCAGCACCACATACACAACAAAGTGTCAGAGTAACAAAGAATATATGAAAAACTAAATAAAATTGAATTTCTCTCTCTCTCTCTCTCTCACTGTCTCTCTCTCTCTTTAAAAAAAAAAAAGAGTGAGAGAATCAATTTTACTTAGTTTTCCATCTGGCCTTTGTTCAACCAATACTTCGTTGTATATGTGGTGCTGGGTTTTGAGGTCTTCACACATGCCAGGCAAGCGCTCCAACTGCTAAGCCGCTATTCCAGACCTGTTCCATTCCTTTATAATGGTGTGATTTGAGGCTAGTGATCTGTGAAATGGGAAAGAGAATGTAAACAAAGCATCTGCATACTTTAGGGATGCAATAAATGTTTACACCCTTCCCTCTATGGATTCCTATCCACTGAAAGAACAGTGCTTTTATACCTTCTAGGGTTTTATTGTACATATTACCTTGGTTAATCTTTATCAGACACCCAAACTGATGTTCAAATTCATATTCTCTAGAACTAGTGTTTATTCTGTTTTGCTGTTATATGAGGGTCAGTGGTGATGGGGCCATAGTGATCTTCCTACATCATCACCTCCTGTGGGTAGAGGTGGGCAGCATGGCTTGAACTGGGAGGGATCCTAGAAGCAGACAAAGGAAGAAAATAATAGATAAACAAATAAACCCATATCACTTACTAGGGTTACTTCTAGAGAGGTAAGCCTTATTTGAGGCTGATCAACAAAGTATCACAGTAAGAAGGCAATGAGAATGAAAGCGTAAATACAATTATACTATTCTAAGTTCTAGATCTGTATAAGAGTGTAATTGGTTTTGGTGGGTCAAAGGAAAGCTTATGAAAATAAAAGACCTACCAAATATTATCTTAGTGTAAGGTTGAGAGAGGTTACCTAATTGTCTTTGGATGCAACCAACTTCTAAATTAACCAAAAGTTCATAAATAACATCTCAGAACTACATTGGGAACTTTGATACACTTTGCTTCATTCAATCCTCATAACATTACAAGATAGACACACAAACAGTGATGACACAAGAAAACAGACTCTGAAAGGTTAAGTGATTGTTCAAGAAAATTACTAGTGCTGAGATTCTTATATCCCTTAAACTCTGTATCTGTGCTCTTGAAAATAAGTACACTGTGTTCCCTATGGTCACAGAAGAGATCAAGTGAAATGGTCCAAACTGTAATCAGTTTGTTAATTTAAACTCAACAGAGAACTAATTAATGTTAGATTGGATAAACATGAGTTAACTTATGCATATCATGAAAATCCCTGCTTAGAGACTTCTGAGGTGAGACTGCCAGACAAAAAGAATTGGTTTAGATGTGAAAAAAAATTAAGTTATTTCTGGTCTATTTGAGAAGTCAGACTAAAAGAATATGAGATTCCTAGTCTCCTCTTATATGCTTCTATAATCCTGACTACCATTTGGGTTTTTTATACTTCAAGCTCACCCCCTTCCTTCTTCCTTTCTTTCTGTGCTAAAGATTGAACCCAGGGCCTCACTCATGCTAAGCACATGTTTTACCACTAAGATATATCCTCAAAATTTCTAATAAGATAAATTTAAAACTTAGTCCAGGTGGGGCTGGAGTGGTGGCTCAGCAGTTGGAGCACTTGCCTGGCATGCACAAGGACCCAGGTTCAAACCCTAGTACCATATATGTAACTAAGTGTCAGAGAAACAAAGGCCTGATGAAAAAATAAGTAAAATTTTCTCTTTTTCTCTCTCTTTAAGAAAAAAAAAAGGGGGAAAATAATCTTAATCCAAGTGCATGCTCAACATACATGAGGTTATGGGTTCAATCCCACATATAAAGTAAAGTAAAGTTTATTTTTCCATTTAGTTTATTTATATAAGTAAGAAGGAAAGAGACGGTGGCTGCTTCCCATTCCAAACGGCTCAGGACATGACTTCTCTTTCTTTACAAATGAACAAAATTGGCGACTGCAGTTTCCAGAGGAATCTGGAAAAGCACGAAGTCACTTATGATTACATTTCATCTGTAGCTGGTTTAACCTTTGAAACCAGCCAATAGCAGAGGAGACCTAGAGAGAAGGTCAATGCGGCCTTGCCCTTCTGAGGTTCTCTCACTGTTCAGATGGAGAACAATTTATTAAGAAGATTATTTTAAGAAATGCAAAACATATTATAGAGACTATAATCAAGGTCTTCAGAAGGTTCAACAACCAAAAGCTGAGAAACTCTCAAGTCTTAGGTTAGCTTATTTTCCCTTTTAATCATTGTGTAGAAGTGGAATGATAAAGCTTCACATTTAAAACAAAATCACCAAAAAAATATCTTTTGTCCTTGATTCATCTCTCTTTTCACATTATTTTGGTCTGACAAACCATCTGTTTCTAGAATGAAGACCTTCGTGATATATGCCCAATGACACAATCTATATTTTTTACAGTACTGAAACATTCCTTTTAATGCTGAAGGTATGATATGCTACTAATAAATATAAAACACCCCACAACATCCATTATTGCATATTAATGCCAGTTATTGGTATTTCAATCATGTATTCATTATCAAAAAGGCCAGGCTACAAAATATTAAATAACCTTCACTAATTCTACAATTATACATCCATTTTAAAAATGGAACATCCACTTCTTTCTCTATAATAACCCCTTCTACCTATTACAGGGAAAGTGAGAACATGATCACTAAGATTAATGGGGCTTTGGTAAAGTATTTTAGGTATAAATGACCCACTTTCATGTACTGCCAGAAAAGCTCAATAAGGGTTTAGGAAGGAGAAACATAAAGTTCTTTTCCATTGAATTTGTGCAGCCTGTAGGTGATAAATTGATTATTTTCTTTAGACAGCAGGGTCAGAAAGACAAATAGAAACACTTTCCATAACTGGCTATATTTTTTTATTAATTAAGTAAACTTTTTTTTCTTCAAATGCTCTATGTCACTGAGATGAATTACCTTCAGTTTTAATTACATCTCTCGCAAAGTTCAATTCATCTTGCTAAGAGTACAAGAGGATCATACTGGGATGTATTTTCTCCAGCAAGACAAAATGCAATAGAATCATCACTTCCTTTCCTATAAAGGAAGGAGAATAGGGATTTCATTTACTCCCTGGACTATTATTTTCCTGTAACTAGTTCTTAAGAACATCATGTACTTCCTGAAAATCATTCATTGGTTTATCATCTTCAAAAAATAAAAACTAGAAACAGAACTGGTAATATATTAAGATTTAGGTCCTGATCAAAATTCAGGAATTCTAAATTTAAAATGTAAATCTACTATTAGATGTGAATTAAAGTAAGATTTGCAACTGGGTGTGATGGCTCACTTCAGTAGTCCAAGCTACTTGAGAGGATAAAGCAAGGGGGTTGCTTGAGCCTAAGACAATGAAGCAATATCAAAAAACTTTTTTTCACGTACTTGGTCTTGGCTATGAACTCTCATAAAAAATCTGAATCTAACCTTCAGGTATTACAGTTTTTATAAAATGGTTACTAATATCAGCTAATATTTAATGCCCATTTTAGTGATCTGTACCCCCTAATCTAGCAGTTAATCTTTACTTAAAACCAAGACATAGCTATCTTTTCACAGTTAACGGTGTTGGGGCCTTGGGAAAGGCAGGGCAAAAGTGATGGTACAAATTTTGTCTCAAAGTTCTGATGTAACAGAGTGCCATTGATGGTCCATATTCAGAAGCATTAAAGCAAAACATTATACAGTGTTAATACTGAGTATAATCAACACACGAACCCAGATATATGTGCATATGCATGTGCACAATATGCTTTCTTTCAGGAGTCAGACTACTGAAAGACCTCTAGGACCTAGGTTAGAAAAACAGTCAAGTACCTAAACATAAATACAAATGGATTTTTACAGTGGAAATTCAAATAAATAAAACTGACTCATATTGGAGGTACAGGGTAACCCTTAGGCATAAAGCAAAACAGCAGTTTACCAGCATCATGACTCATGATCCCAGAGAGAAATGACAACTCACCTGAAGGGAAAAGACTTTATTTCTACAGAAAATGACAATAAAATAGAAATATGGCTGTTCAGGCCACTTAGTATAGAAGCAACTGACCCTCCAATAAGTACTTTAACTGTCCCTGAGGACATCATATATCAACGCAGCACAATAGAAGATCTTTATAATTATGACCCCAAGTCTGTTGGTGTAAATTATTTAAAAGGAAGAGTATTAACCAATGTATTTTAGAAATTGTTTTTATTGAAATAACTAATTTTAAGCCACTTTTGAATTTCAGCTAGTTGGAAAATAAAATTATTTGAATCTACTCTTCTTATGTTAAGCAATGTATTCTGTCTGTAACTTTCAAAGATTTCTCTGAATAGATTCGTTATACTCAGAGTAACTGTTAAGTAATGTATTTTCCATATTGTCACTATTGTTGACTAGCTTAAGTTATACAATTGAGGAGGTTGGGGATTTTAGCTCAGTGGCAGAGTGCTTGCCTAGCATGCACAAGGCCCTGAGTTCAGTACTCAGCCCTGAAAAAAAAAAGTTACACGATTGAGAGTTGAATTTTTAAAGGATATCTTCTCAGATTATAAAATTATTTAGCTTGTTAAAAATTATGTTACTCCAGAAAGTCAAGGGCTGAATGGTATCCCTCATTTGTGGAGGCTGGACTTAAACCCAGGCAGACAAACTCATGTATTAGATCCATAGAACAAAAATGCAAAATGTTAATATTTATGAGATATAGTTGTAAAATACTTCATATTTGAACAAGCTATGCTGCATACCTGTACAAAAATGTAAATGTTTAACCCCATTGTCAAATATTTTCAAGAATAACAAGGGATGATAGGAAGGGAGGAGAAGGGGAAATGTTAGAACTAAGATAATGCAAGGTACATTCCAAGCAGTTATAAATGTCACTGTATATACTATAGCCATATATATAAAAAATGTTCTTCATGCATATAAGGATTATGTCACTGTATTTGGGTGTTTTTTGTTTGTTTTTTTAGGAACAATATAGGACCCAGAAGAAAGGCAAGCGATCAAGGGACGGGAGGAGGGAGGTAAAGGGATGTTGGAGGTGGATATTGAACAAATTGTATTGCTGAATTGTGTGCATCTAGGTATATGTGACAACTAATCCCAACATTATGTAAAACTATAATGTACTAATAACAAAATAAAAAAATTGTTTACTCAGGGTTGGAGTGGTAGCTTAGCAGTTGCAGTGCTTGCCTGGCATGCATGAGGACACAGGTTTGAACATCAGTACCACGTACACAACAAAGTGCTGGAGCAACAAAAGCCACATGAAAAATTAAATAAAATTAATTCTCCCCCCACCTCCTTTCTCTCACTGTCCCTTTTTCTTTAAAAAAATTGCATTATTCATCTGCAATACAAGTTTTTGGTAATATGGTGGTGTCTCTTTTCTGTTACTACAAGATACCATTCCTGGCTTGTAGTAGGTCTTACCTATTCTATGATTATATAATTTTAAAAGCTGAACTCAGGTATTCAAGTTCTCTGAAGAGATCTGCATGAAGAACAAGAGGAAAGGTTGCTTGAAACAAAGATTCCTGATTATTAGTGACTCCTTGAACATCACAATGTCATGGATGTAATCCAAGGGTCTTGGTGGATTCTTCAAAGAAAACAGAATAAGAAGATTTTGGAGTAGCTGAAATCTTTAACTCTCTTTGAAAATCTTCTGTCACAAGTCAGAAGGATAATGTCTCTTTTCACCCAATGAGAAAGCTGTTTTCACACGAGCATAATTAATCTTCTGACACCATGACAAAGAAATTCCTTAAAAGGATTTCTCTGATTTCCTCTCAAGACAGAAGATTGTCTTTATCCATCATCTGTTCTTCCTGATCCCTTCTTTTTGAATATCCACATCAGCAGAATTGTCCATCAGAGAAGACAGCAGGAGGGAAATCTCTGCATGATTGATAGGGCCCCAATGCTCTGCAGGCCTATTTAAGTGCAAGAATCTATTGTTGCAAACTTACTTTACAGCAGTTAAACAAATATAATAGTCACCAATTCAACCATTGTGCAGCTCAGACTTGACTAAAACTACTAAATGAACTTTGCTAATGACAAGGCACTGATTTTGAAGCCAAATAAAAACTGTGCTGATAAATTAACCTGATGTCTACTTACAAAAAGAAAATTTCCAAAGCCTCAGAATAGTAGATGTATACTAGTATCATATGCTGTACTTATTTCCATGGACATTCCCACTAAAAAAACAAGCAAAAAGTCTAATACTTGTTTAATATTGAGGAGGGTTTTTGTTTTATTTTTTTATCCCAACAGTCACTCAATACCTCTCGCCCATATTATGGCAATGTTGGGGGAGGGAAAAATCTACATGTTACCATCCAAAAAATCAGGGTGTCAAAAAGAAAGTGCTGGGACTGAAGCAGTGGCTCAGTGGTTACAGCACTTGCCTGGCATGCATGAGGACCCGGGTTCGCACCCCAGCACCATATGCACAACTTAGTGTTAGAGCAATGAAAAATGGATGAAAAACTAAATAAAGTTGATTCTTTCCCTCTCTCCCTCTCTCTCTCATTAAAAAAGAAAGAAAAGAAAGTGCTACTAACACTCCTTTATTTATTTATTTTTTGTATGTTCATTATAGAAGCTTTTTCAAAGAGAGGTTTGGCTATGTCTGTATGTTCTTACCCAAATCTGAAAGAAAATGTAAGGCCATTTGAGGTTCTCTGTGTATACCTGGCACTACTTCCTTGGGTGGGACTAACCAATCAGAGGAATACAGGTCAGTTTCAAGCACAGGGGCAAAGCACACTGGGCAAAGGTCCAATCCACAGAAAATACAAGTCTGGCTTCACTTTCAAAGCAACTTCCACGAAATGGAAACAGATCTAGAGATTTCACTGAGCTGCTGGAAGAACAGCCCCAATATCAGCAATAGAGGTCACAGCATGCTCTGTGTTCTTTATAGATGCTGCCAAGAAAGGACACTTGAGCCCAGACACCAGGACACACTGACATCATAAGTTCTGTTTACACCACAGTGACCTTGACAACTCAGTTCTGAATGCACCCTGTGAAAATATTTGTTTATCCTTCCAATCCCCAAATACTGAGGCCAGTCCTCAAAATCCAGGGCCTAAGCTCACTGGTGCTCTCTTTGACATAGTTACACAGACTGACATGGTCTGTCCACAAGGGGCTTCTTTTCCAGCTGACCTCTCAGCCAAGAGGAACAAAACTGATAGCCAGCCCACACTCAGAACCCATGTATTTTCCAATGAGTAGTGTGGTTTCCATTTTTCTTGAAATACAGAGCTAAATTCTAGATTGATTACCCCTTTGAAGACCTATGGAAAAAAAATTTATACCCAGGATAAAGATGTAGGAAAATCCTTATGGATAAAGAGGGATGATAAGCAATTTAAATGAATAATATCCCAGAGTTTGAACATCAAAAAGCTGTAAATCGATAGAGAATGAATTGGTAGTGAAAATAACACAGGAAAGAGGACCAGACGGGGGATGAGTACATAAAGCCCAGAGGGGTGTTCCTTCCCCAGTGGAGGACCAGAAAGCTCCCAAGTGCTCATTGTTGATTAACAGCTCTTTTGTAAATAGCTTGACTTCCCATTAGGATTGTGAGGGTTGTTTTGGGGGGATGTGATGGGGTCAGGAACCAATTTTTATCAATTTTTTTGTCAATTATGCATGGGATAGCATTTTGTCAAGAAGACGAGCAATAAACATTTATTAGCTGGAAATGTAAGTTGAAATTTGAGCAATAAGCTATTGGCACTGCCCAAGGCCAGGTGTATAAGATCAGGGAAAGGAATAGGCAAATCTTCCAAGACACTCAAGGTGGAAAAGCAATGAGGTCCTTGAGATTAAGTCCAAGTCCAAAAGAAAAATCTTGCCTACAGTGATCCTTGGAGATAAATCCCTTACAAGAAAAACCTACCAATGCTCACACAAAAAAATTACATTTAATTCTTTTTCCCCTTAGAGATATCTTTGTAAGACAAGGGTTAGTGTTAATGTGGCTTCTTAGAATTTTTAAGACAATTGTGCTTACAGTACCAACTTTGGATTAAGACAAATGTTTAAGACTTGTGGATCACAGGTCTCCTATGTGCACATGATATAGTCTGTCTCTCTTTGCTTCAGTTAACTTATGTATAAAATAGGGATAATAATGGTGGCTGCACTTCACAAGGTGGTTGGAAGGATTAAATATGAATCCTGGCATTTGGCAAACATTCAGTACACAATAACTGCTTCCCTCATTCACATAATTCTCTAAGTGGGCACATCCAGTTCTATTTCTGGGAGTTTACACTGAAATGTATACACATGTGCACACACATGCGTATTCTCTCACATGTATAATAACAGATACCCCAGTCCTCGGTGCTAAGAAAGGAGCAGACTCCACAGATTAAGCTATGAGGAAATTAGGCAGAACCAACAAGAATAAGACAATCAGGGTGACATGAAGGTTGGAAATATCCTCAGCACTTGACTTGAACAATTGCAGACCATATGAGCTTCATTTCCACATGTGAGTTTCATTTCCACAGCTTAGTTTCACCACAATTCAGTATCCTGGTTGTACTGACACTGTTTTCAGTTGTGTATCCAGGAAGAACTCGGCTACCCAAAGCACATTCTGTACTTGCTTTTATTTCATTCCATTTAATTTTTTATTACTCTGGGTTCCAAGTATTGGGAAAGATGCTGAGAACTGGTATGTATGTGAAAAATATCATATTGTCCAGAAGTTCTCAGTGTGGGCAATTTGACAAATTCATTCAATGTGATTAGGACTTTCATGAAGAACCACACACAGTGTCAAGAAGCTGGAATAAGGATGGAGGTGGCACTGAATCAGGACTTCGAAAATGAGCGGTTCAGGGCTGGAGCGATGGCTCAGCGGTTACAGCGCTTGCCCGGCATATGCAAGTACACAGGTTCAAACCCCAGCCAGAGCAACGAAAGCCATGTGAAAAACTCAAAAAAAAAAAAAAAAAAAAAAAAAAAAAAGAGTCTCTGTGTGTGTGTGTGTGTCTCACTGTCCTCTCTTTTAAAAAAAAATGAGCAGTTCAAATGACACAGGCAGGGCAGAGTTGAAGACATTCCAAATAAAGGACAGAGGGGCAAAGAGAAGTGAAGTAGGTGTCTCTGTGTGCGTCTGAAAAGTTAGGCTAGCTTGGAACAATGGGGATTTTTTTTTTCTTTTTCAGACAGAGGATAATACTTGAAAATTGTAGGCAAAAGAAGGACATGATCAATTTGTTTTCCTAAAAGATATTCTTGGGCCAAATGGAAGACACTAGAGAGGGAACAGGAACAGTTAAAAATCAGGGGCTTTGAGAGATTTAAAAATAGTTTAGCCTAGAGACAATGAGGGACTAACAGGACAGTGGAAAGGAGATAGCATTTATTAAGACTTATATGGGG
>PVKS010005406.1:0-85309 GCA_004027875.1 Aplodontia rufa | reverse complement strand
TCCCTTCATTATCTCTTCTTTTAAGTCGAGGATCCTTTTTGTTATCTGCTCATTGACATATTGTTCTAGATTTTCGTCCCAGTCCCTGGCCATAGCCCCCCTGTCAGGGAGTTTTGGGATTGTGGTGAACCTCTTCGAGTTTTATTTCTCATGCTTGAAGAAATTCTTCTCTCTTATTTACCAGGTGAAACTTTTGTGGAGTAAATAGTTCTGTGGGTCTTTTTCCTGTCTTCTGCCTTTTGGACTAAGCTGTTGGGTTGGGAGATCCGTCTCAACCCTTCTTTGAGATGGGGTTTTGTCAGGAGAGTTGATTTCACAAGAAAACCCCTTTTACTCTAAACTGTTTGTTACCCTTTTTCAGAATTCCAACACCTCTTGTGCTAGAAGTCAATTAGCAATATGTATAATCAAAGCTTACAATAAACAGTAGTGAATTAGTTATTTAGCATCCACTATAATGGACTATCAAATTCGGCCTATGCAACTATTGTAAGTAATAAACAATACTTTTGGTGATACTAGAATGTTACTATTACCTATGACAGAGATTCTGGAACAAATACGAGTTACACAGATTAACAATTACCACAGTAATATTTACACAGTCTTAACCTTGGGGGGTGAAATTGAGTTAACTAATTTGGAGTCAGAGGGGAGAGGGTAATGCAGGTAAAATTAAGAGGGAGGTTTATGTATACCAATTATGTACAGTGAGAAAGTGGAGGAGTTGAAAAGGTTTTTGCTATAGAAAAAAGAAGACAGTGCTAAGGGGAAAACATTTGAAGAGAAAAGGAGATTGAACAGAAAATATTTACTAACTATGAAATAAAACAGTAAAGAAAGAAATAGAAAAGAAGATACAGATCCGAGGTGAAGCTAGGCTAGCTGTGGCCTAATATAGGAAGGGTAAAAGGGTTATTGGCAAGATTTGGGTTGTTGCTAAAATTTGAGGGAAGAAGTGTTCCCTGAGAGTTATGCTCTTCAGGCATAAAATATTTCAGTTACTTTATGCACTGACTGGAGTCCTTCTTCTCTAGAATGATAGCAGGGCTGGGATGGTTGAGTAATAGACCCTGGACAATGAGAAAGTTGGTCTAGTAACATGGGTTGGATCCAGATAGGATGTAATGCTTTACAATCTAATACCTTTTTTTAGAGTTATAAAGGGAAAGGGAGGGGAGGGATAAGGGAGGGTAATTGGGCACTCCTGGGGATAATTGCAATATCCAGAATATTTACACATTTTATACACATTTTATATTGTTTTGTTGAAATCTTGTAAGGTTGTTCAAAAATAAAAAAATAAAAAATAAAAATAGAATCCAATAATATGCTGCCTACAGGAAACCCACCTTATAGCTAGTGACACCCACAAATTAAAAGGTGAAAGGATGGAAAAAAATCTACCAGGCATACAACCCAAGAAAGCAAGCAGGAGTTACAATTCTTATATCTGACAAAGTGGATTTCAAACATAAATTAATCAAAAGAGATAAAGAAGGCCACTACATCCTAGTAAAGGGAACAATAAAACAGGAGGAAATAACCATAGTAAATATATACTCTCCAAACACCAATACTCCCAACTATGTGGAAAAAAATACTCCAAGGTATAAAACCACTTGTGGACCTCAACACAATAGTATTGCGAGACTTTAACACTCCTCTATCACCAATAGACGGATCATCAAAGCAAAGAAACAATAAAGAAATCTCTAGTCTAAACAACACCATAAATCAAACAGACTAAACAGACATTTACAGAATATTCCACCCCAAATTGGCAGAGTACACCTTCTTCTCAGTAGCACATGGATCCTTCTCCAAAATAGATCATATTCTAGTTCACAAAGGAAATCTCAGCAAATATAAAAAACTAGATATTATTCCAGGTATCCTATCAGACCATAATGCCATGACCCTAATTAACAGCAAACCATGGCATAAAACACACATATCTGTGGAGATTGAATAACACCCTATTAAATGAAGAACGTATTCAAGAAGACATGAGAATAGTAATTAAGGAATTCTTGAAAAAGAATGAGAATGAAGAAAAAACATATTGAAACCCTCTAGGACATCAATGAAAGCATTCTTAAAAGGAAAATTTATTGCACTGAGTGTCCACATTAAGAATCAGGAGAGATCCCTAACAACTAAGCTTATGCTTCAACTCAAATCTCTACAAAAGGAAGAACAGCCTAATCCCAAAGCCAGCAGAACAGGAAATAATTAAGATCAAAGCTGAAATCAATGAAATTGAGAACAAAAAAAATAAAAAGAATTGATGAAACAAAGAGCTAGTTCTTCAAAAAAAAAATAAATAAAATCGACAAATCCCTAGCTAATATAACTAAAAGGAGAGAATCTAAGCAAATGAAAAAAATCACTGACAAAAAGGGGTTGATCACCACTGACCCCTTGAAATCAAACAGATAATCAGAATATATTTTGAAAAACTATACTCCTCTAAATCAGATAATATCGATGCAAAAATCCTTAATAAGGTTCTTGTAAACTGCATTCAAAAACACATCAAGAAAAATAATTCATTGTGATCAAGTGGGCATCATTCCAGATATGCAAGGCTTGTTCAACATATGCAAATCAATACATGTAATTCATCACTCAAACAGAATTAAGGACAAAAACCATCTGATCATCTCAATAGATGCAGAAAAGGCCTTTTCTGCATCTATTGACCCAGCACCTTTTTATGCTCAAAACTCTAGAGAAAATAGGGATCAAAGATACTTATCTTAACTTTGTAAAGGCCATATATGCCAAACCCCCCGCTAGTATAACACTAAATGGAGAAAGGTTGAAAGCATTTCTGCTGAACTTGGGAACAAGACAAGGCTGCCCGCTTTCACCACTTTTATTCAATATAGTCCTCGAGACCCTGGCTGGAGCAATCAGGCAGGAGGAAGAAATCAAAGGGATGAGAATAGGAATGGAGGAAGTCAAACTATCCCTTTTTGCTGATGACGATCCTGTATCTGAAAGATCAAAAAAACTCCACCAGAAAACTGATAGAGCTTATAAACAGATTTGGCAAAGTAGCAGGCTACAAGATCAACACCAACAAATCGGTCCCATTCACAATATCCTCTAAAAGAATAAAATACTTGGGAATTAGTCTAACAAGAGAAGTAAAAGATCTTTACAAGGAAAATTATTGAACGCTGAAAACAGAAATTGCAGAAGACCTGAGAAGATGGAAATATGTTCCATGAGCTTGGTTAGGCAGAATTAATATAAATAAAACAGCCATTCTGCCAAAACCACTGTATAGATTCAATGCAATCCCCATTAAGATTCCAATGTCATTCTTTGTAGATACAGACAAAGCAATTCTCAAATTCATATGGAATGATAAGAAACCCAGAATAGCCAAAACATTACTAAGCAAGAAAGATGAAAAAGGTGGTTTTGCAATACCACATCTAAAATTATACTATACAGCTGTAGTATTAAAAATAGCATGGTTTTGGTATCAAAATGGGAATGAAGACCAATGGAATAGAAGAGAAGACTCTGAGACAAAGCTCCAAATCTTTCAATATCTGATCTTTGACAAAGGGGGTCAAAATATAACATGAAGGAGAGACAGCCTATTCAACAAAAGGTGCTGGACACACTAGACAGCCACTTGCAGAAAACTGAAATTAGATCCTTATCTCTCACAGTACACAAAAATCAACTCTAAATGGATCAAGGAATTAGGAACTAAGCCAGTTACCATACATCTGCTAGAAGAAAAATTAGGACTCCAGCATATGGCAGTTGGTAATGGCTTCCTAAACAAGGACCCTAAAGTGAAAGAATTACAGTCTAAAATCAAAGTGTGGGATGCCATTAAACTAAAAAGTTTCTGTACAGCCAAGAAATAATCAAAACAGTCAAGAGACAACCTACAGAATGGGAGAGAATCATGGCCTGTGATCCCTCTGACAGGGGACTAATATCCAAAATTTACATAGAACTCAAAAAACTCAATAACAAAAACACAAACAATCCAATCAATAAATAGACCAGAGAGCTAAACAGAAACTTCTCAACAGAGGACACTGAGAAAGTCAATGAATACATGAGAAAGTATTCTAAACACTAGAAATCAGAGAAATAAAAATCAGAACTACTCATTCCAGTCAGACTGGCAAAGATGAAGAAGAGAAATAATAAGAAATGCTGGAGGGGTTGTGGGGAGACAGGCACACTAGCACACTGTTGGAGGAGCGGCAGGCTGGTCCAGCCGCTCTGGAAAGCAGTGTGCAGAATCCTAAAAAATATTAGGGTTGGATCCACCATACGATCCGGCTATCCCTCTTCTGGGCATTTTCACAGAAAATCTAGAATCAGCACATTACAGAGACAAAACAAAATTCATGTTTGCAGCAGCTCAATTAACAATAGCTAAATTATGGAACCAACCCAGATGTTCCTCACTGGATGAATGGAGCCAAAAGCTGTGGTATATATACATAATGGAGTTCTACCCAGCTATTAGAAACAATAATATTGCATCTATTGAAGGTAAATACATGGCATTGGAAGAAACCATGCTGAGCGAAGTTAGTCAAACACAGAGTCAAGGGCCGAATGTTATCCCTCATTTGTGGAGGCTGGACCTAAACCCAGGCCCAGGAGTAAAGTAGACAAACTCATGTATTAGATCCATAGAACAAAAATGCAAATTGTTAATATTTATGAGATGCAATTGCAAAATACTTCATAAGATATTTGAACAAACTATGCTGCATTCCTGTACAAAAATGTAAATGTTTAATCCCATTGTCAAATATTTTGAAGAATAACAAGGGATGATAGGAAGGGGGGAGAAGGGGAAATGTTGGAACTAAGATAAACAAGGTACATTCCAAGCTGTTATAAAGGTCACTGTATATACTATAGCTGTATATATAAAAAATGTTCTTCATAGGTATAAGAATTATGTCACTGTATTTGGGTTTTTTAGGAACAATGTAGGACCCAGTAGAAAGGCAAGGGATCAGGGGATGGGAGGTAAGAGGTAGAGGGATGGGAGGGGTTGATATAGAACAAATTGTATTGAATTGTGTGCCTTTAGGAATATGTGACAACTAATCCCATCATTACGTAAAACTATAATGCATTGATGAAAAAAATAAATTAAAAAAAAAGACAGTGATCATGTTTTTCTGTGTGGAAAGTGGGGACATGTGGTAGAGTCACTGGGTGGTTCACTTCCCTAAGCAGCCCCTTTCCTCAGCATCTGGTCTGCTACTAGGTAGTGGTAGCAGTTGAGTGCTAGCTCTGGGCCAGGCTTGAGGTAGTTTTACATGCAGGAACTCGTCACATTGCACAGAAGGCCTCAGAGGCCATACTCTCATCATGTTCATTTGACACCAGAGGACATAAAGACTCTGAGAAGTTAAGAGGGCTGCAGAGCGATCCCCAGGTCAACCAGTCACCTCTGTGCCTGGGTCACTGCCTTGGGCATTCTACTGGCTGTGGGACAGCCTGGCTTCAGAGCATTGATATTTGGACAAGATTTGCTTTTCTCTATGTGTTTTACTTTTTGCTTTTTTAGGAATATAAGACTATGATACAGGGAAATGTCAATGTCCACATTTTAAAAAATAAAATATTTGAAAAACAAATCAATCAGGATAATTCAAATTACTATATGATAACGAGAAAACAAAAGTCCACCTGTGAAAAACAGTAAAAATCTCTTTAAATCAGTCACACTGAACCCAAGTTCAAGTCCTAGATGCGTTAGGGCCAGGTTTTGGTTGAAACCACCTTGAAAGAAGGCACTGGCCCTATCTTATTCCTGATTGTGACAGCAGCCAGTCTCTATTTCAGGAGCAGCCTGGAGGAAGCTGCAATCCTTCTGGACAAAAATGAAAGCTCGTGTGACTGAGCATCTGCCTCTTCCTGGGTGCCTGCCTCCCGGCTGCATGCAGGGAATCTATCTCTAGAACAAATGCCCAGATGTTTTAAAGGAACCAGCTTCCCCAACATTGCCTCTCCTGCTGCAGGGACAGCCACAGCTTCCCACTGCCCTCTAATGACATCGGCACTGTGGCTACCCAAACCCACTTATCATTTACTCAATATTCAGTGAGTGGCTTCCAGGCATGGGGAAGCAAGGCATGGCAATACCTTGGAGAACAAGATGGACCAGTGCCTCCCCTCAGGGAGCTCACATGGGGAGATGGGTATCAACAAATGAGCTGGTTTCAGAGTGAAAAGCACTGAGAAAACATGATGCGGGGCGGGGATAGGTGGCACAGGCTGGCGCGGTGGTGTTGGTCAGCTTTCCGTTACTGGGAGCACCCCGGTCATCAACTGACAGAGGCCTCCTTTCAGCTCACAGCTCTGGAGGTTCTGCTCCATGACTGGCCCTACTGCTTTCAGTCTGTGTTGAGGCAGCACATCACGGCAGGGAACTCAAACTAGAACAAAGCACTCATCTCATGGCTGGGAACCAAAGAGAAAGAGACTGGGGTCCCACTCCCACTGACCTCTCACTAGGCTTCAGCTCTTAAGAGTGCTGCCATGTCCCAAGAGTGTCAAGTAGAGGACCAAGCCTTTAATACATGGGACTTTGGGGGACACTTAAGATTAAATGATAGCAAAGTTTCTTTAAAAAGATGGTGTTTGAACTGAATTAGGGGAAGGCAAGCCTTTGTTTGGCTGGAGCAGGGCCCAGCCTAACATTCGGCTAACAGAGTTCAGAGACATTTAGCCGAACCTTATCAATCCTCCTGGCCCGCCTAGACCTGGCGGGCAGGCAGATCCTGCTAAGGAAAAAGCCTTCAGCTGTTGGTAATCAGGGCACTGATTACCGGTACTGGTAAAGCAATGTCATTTACTAGAAAGGTGTAAACTAAATACAAAGATTTATTTGCAAAGACCTTGCTCTCATTGTAAAGCAATAGTTAGATGCAAATAGTTGGATGCAACTTTGGCAAGCGTTCAGTACTGGGAAACTGCTTCCATCAAGGCAGGGAAGGGATATTCTCTTGGAAACTTTAGAAAAAAAAGATAGAGGGAGGGACAGTGGGAAAGAAAGAGAATCAACTTCTGTTTTTCATGTGACTTTCATTGCTCCAAGACTTCATTGTGTATGTGGTGCTGGGGTTTGAACTCATGTCCCTGCCCAGGCAGTGCTGCAACCACCAAGCCACCACTCCAGCTCCTCTCTTGAGAACTTCTAACTCAACTTAGAATCTTAAAAGGGCAGCTAGGGAGGAAATTTTAATTAAAGCCCAGGCTACCTCTGTCATTCTTCTGTAACAGTTACAGTGAGCCTAGACAGGATCTGAGTGAAGAATCCCTGAAACCCATGGAAAGTCTTTGGATTCCAGGAAGTAGCTGGGGTACAGTTCCCAGAGGGAGGTTTCAGTGAGGTTGTCTGCCCCAGGCTGGAGAAGGGCTGGGTGACCAGCCTCTACGGCTTTCACTTTCTACCCTCCCCTGCTGACAAGGCTGGTTCGTGCATCAAGTCTTGTGGCATCCACAAGGGCTCATGGACATATGTTGACAGTGGATGTGGAAGTGAGCTTTCTCAACGCCCATTCCAACCATCTTCTGACTTACTTCTGCATTACAGTCTGAAAAGCTGCATTCCATTCCTTGGTGTTTTTTGCAGTTTGAGTACGAGTAGGTGATGTGGTTCCGTGTCTACCCAGAGGATGACCCAGGTGATGACTTTCTGGAGTGTGAGTAATGTGAGACAGCAGTCATGTGCAGAAAAATGAAACCTAGCAAACTCCCTGGCAGACTCTTGTGGGAGCTGTGGCAGTTTAGGGTGTCCAGTGCTCAATTTTGCAGTTGTCAGAGTGGGAAGTGGCAGCTGTGGTGCATTTACTACAACCATAGGTGATAATTTGCACACCTCTCCATGCATCAGAATCATCTGGAAAACTTGTTAAAACAGATTGCTGGGCCCCACCCCTGAGTTTCTCGTTGAGTAGGTCTGCAGTATGGCCTGAGAATGTGCATTTCTGCCAAGTTCCCAGGTGGTGCTGATGGTGCTAATCAGGGAACACCCCTTGGAAGCTACTCTTTTGGAGTATGACTTATTTCTCCCTGGCTCCACTACCTGTGGCTGCATTGTTCGTAGGAAACTTCCAAACCTGTGTGGACCTCCTAGAGATCTGTGAGTCAATTAGCAGCTTTGGTAAACCCCTTTCTGCCTAAACTAGCTTGAGTGGAGCCTGCGGTCTGCAACCCAGGCCGTGGTCTCATTTACTCTTGAAATTCTCCACCTGATCCTCCTCTTTCCTTCAGTGGGGAAGAGTTTCTCATGTCCATGCTTGTCTTTGGCCCTATTTCCTATAGGAGTCATGTGGCCCATGCTGACATACCTGTCCTACCGAGATGTTCCTCCATTTCACAAGCATATCCAATTAACTCCCTTTTGTTCCATAACATTCCAACCTCCTAGTAAGACTAGGAATGTTCACAGAAGAGAGTGAGGGTCTATTACTTCAAAGGCAAAAGTGTCTTGGATTTAGTGTTCAAGTAACATCAATGAAGAAAAAGTAAATAAGGATACAAAAAAGTCTTAATAGGCCAAAGGGGAAAAAGTCAGGGGCTGGGGGTAGAGCACCTACCTGGCATGTGGATCAAGCCCTAACACCACACCAAAAAAGGCAGATGCCAGGGTCCTGATGCAGACTGTTATTTTAGCTGTTTTTTGTTTCCTTAACACTTTTGGTAATATATCTTAATGTGAAATTTAAAGTAAAAATGACCTAAAAGAGCCCCTGCTGTAGGGTATGAGTGTGCGGAAGATTGATAAAATGGCATCTTGTGAGACATATCTATTTAAAAATTGGTTAAGCGATATTATTTACCCAATGAGCCACACGGACTCAAAAAACCCATAAACACAATAACAGTCCTTCAGGTAAATGCCCCTTCAGACAGATTTTTAAATGTGTATCATTTATTTGATAAAGCATAGCAGCCTATCGAGAGAGGAGTTATGGTCTGCTGCATAAATAGGCATTTGGACAGCTTTAAAAATGCATACTCTTTACACTCAAATGCCGAGTGGAAATCCCCATGGAAAGTGGTTATTATGAGCAAAGAGCAACCACTTTTCAAAACCAAGGGGTGAGCTGGCCTAATGGAGTCTTTAAAACTTTTCTTCTCCAAGTGCCACACAAACATCTGCTGACTTATTTAAATAATGCCAGTCACTGCTGGGCCCAAGTGGAGGGTGGGGCCGCTGCCCACTTGAAGTGAATCCACCATCCTCCAGCTCAGGCTGGCTCCCTGGTTCTCTACCCGGTCTGTTCATTAGAATCACCCGGGACCCCTTCCAGGCCTTGCCTCAGAAGCACTGGGACACTGCTTGCTTTAACAACTCCCCAGGTGATCCTAATGCATGTCTGAGATGAAAACTCCAGCCTGCATTAAGAATCTGCAGTTCAGAAACCAAGTGTCCCTCCCCTCCACGTTCATGCAGTAAGCCTGGGAGATAACCCAGGTGTGTAGATCTTGGGTTTTCACTCTTGCTGCTTCAGTCTCTCCTTTCCCTTCAGAGTGGCCTTTCTTACTCCCTGTTAATATAGTTTCTTGCTTTCTTCACTGCATCTAAATTTAAAGTATGTCAATAGTGTTTGACAGTGTTATACATTACCATTCAGAAAACACAAGGGAAATCACAAAACACACTTCCATCCAATGCCAGATCAATTAGTATTTTTTCATGTTCACCAAGACTGTTTTCTTCTCTATCATCCTTATCTGTAAATATGAATTTGTATGTTTGTATATATAATTTTGTTGTTGTTGTTGTGCTGGACATTGAACCACTGAGCCAAATCCCTAGTTCATTTTTTTAATCTTTTTTGTTTTGAGACTTAGGAAAGTTGCTCAGGCTCTCGCTAAATTTCGGAGTCTGGCTTTGAACTTGCGATCCTCCTGCCTTAGCCTCCTGAGCCACTGGGATTATAGGCCTGCGCCGCTACACCCAGCAGTCGTGTGGTTTTCTGTCTTAGTCTATTTTCTGTTGCAATAACAAAGTACCAGAACTGGACAATTGTAAAGGAGCATTTAGTTTGACTCACAGATCTGAAGGCTGGGGAGTTCCAGAGTAGGCAACGCATGTATCAAAGGGCCTCCACCTGCCTCATGACATGGTGGTGAGGCAGTGGAAGAGCGGAGGAGAGGAACCAGATTTCCAGATCTGCCATATAATCCCTTTAAGAGGATGGAGCCCCCAAGATCTAATTACATTGTAAAGGTCCCTCCACCTCTCAAAACCATCATATTGACAATTAAATATCGACCTGAGTTTGGGTAGTGAAAAAAAAAACACACCCACATTCAAAGCACAGCAGTTTTATATTAACTTAAAAAGTAACAGATGTTCACTGAAAATTTCAAGGAACACAAACATGCACAGAATAGAAAATGAAAAGCTTTAAACCCTTGTAACCCCAATTTGTAGAGGAAATCTTTTTTATTCTATACATCTTCTGAAATGGGATTATATAAAGGGACTAGTCTGTCATTCGTTTTTTTTTTTTTTTCCTACTCAACAGATTGCCTTGGACATCATTCTATGGTAATACCAACTGTGCCACCTCATTCTTCATTCATAGTATCCCGTTGAATGGATATTCCATAATTCAGTTAGTCAAATTCCCACTGAAGCTTTTTTTTTTTTCCTATCAAAAACAAGCATACAGGGGCTGAAGCGGTGGCTCAGCGGTTACGGCGCTTGCTAGCATATGCGATTACGCAGGTTCAAACCCCAGCACCACGTACACAATGAAATGTCTGAGCAACAAAGGCCACACAAAAAGCTAAATAAAATTAATTCTGTCTTTCTCAAACACTGTCCCTCTCTCTTAACAAAAAAAAAAAAAAAAAAAAAAAAAAAAAAAAAAAAAAAAAAAAAAAAAAGCATACAATTAAACAACTAACCAAGTAAATCTTCAGGCTTTTTAGCTCAGTCTACACTCTGATCCCTGCTGTCCCTCCAAAGAGCATCTTCCAGATAATGCTAATTTCCAGTGTGCTGTGAAGATAGAGGGCTAGAGAAGAACACTTTCCCAGCCCATGGTAAAAAACAAAATAACAACAACGAAGAAAACCCCCAAAACCCACAAGGAGAAACACTGATAACTCACCTAATATGCAAGACAATTCACAGAACAGGGAGACCAGGATATGCCCGATCTAAACGTGCTTCTAGAAACCCCAAAACTGCCATAATTTAAGGACTTCAGATCTGTGCAGACTCACCTGTTTCTCTGGTCTTTCCTCCTGCTGCCAGCCAGGGAATGGAAGATGGAATGCAAATAGAGTTAGGCAGCTCCAGCAACACAGATGTTTTGTTTTAAACATCAAAGAAACAAAGAAAGTGGGGCTGGAGAGATGGCTCAGCAGTTACAGCGCTTGTGTGCCATGCACGAGGACCTGGGATCAAACCCTAGCACTATATACACAACTAAATGTCAGAGCAACAAAAACCAGAAGAAAAACTAAAGTTGTTTCTCTCTCTCTCACACACACACACACACACACACTGTCCCTCTTTAAAAAAGAAACTGGGACTGGAGTGGTGGCTCAGCGATTATGGTGCTTGTCTTGCAAGCTCGAGTACACGTGCTCAAACCCCAGCACCACATACACAATGAAGTGTCAGAGCAACAAAGGCAACATGAAAAACTAAATAAAATTCTCTCTCTCACTGTCCCTCTCTCTTAAAAAAACAAACAAACAAAAATAGTAACTCATTGCTAAAAGAGTGAATTTTGTAGAAAGGAATTTAGCTTTACTTAAGAGCCTGAGTGTGTCTTTAAACCCAGAAATGCTGTCTTAGGCAACACAGACTAAGAAAATACTGAGATTTGTGCAGCACTATTGAGAACCCAAGTCCTGGAGGCAGACTGCCAGGGTTGACTCTCAATCCCCTTTTTACAAGTGGATAGTTACCTCTTGGCACCTGTCTCCTTATCTCTAAAATGAGAATAACACCTGTACCTCCTTCTTAGGCTGTTGTGAAAACCAAGTGAATTAAATGATATTAGTTATTTAGGAAGGGACCCAGAAAACATTGCAAATGTTGAAATGTTGGCTAGTATCTTTTTCTTTTCCTTCCTTCTTTCCTTTCTTTCTTCTTCTTCTTCTTCTTCTTCTTTTTTTTTTTCAGTACCAGCAAGTGAACCCACGGGCACTTAACCACTGAGTCACATCCTCAGCCCTTTTTATTTTTTATTTTGAGACAGGGTCTCCCTAAGTTCCTGAGGCTGTCTTTGAACTTGTGATCCTTCTGCCTCAGCCTTCCAAGTTTCTGGGATTACCACTGTGCCTGGCAGCTAGTATCTTTTCTAACAGCAAAAACTGATAGGAGGATGGTTAAATACTGATAAGATCTTATGTGGCCATGATAAATCACCATGGGAAAATTATTAAACACCTCTAGACTGTAAGATTATGAGCATTTTTTATATTTTTACAAATTTTGTGAGGCTTTCTACAATAAATATCAATTACTTTTATAATCAGATTTTTTTCCTTAATAAAAAAAAAGCATATTGAAGGCTAGAGGGGTGGCTCAGTGGTAGAGCACTTGCCTGGCATGCACGAGGACCCAGGTTCAATACCCAACAGCACATACACAACTAAGTGGAGGAAAAACAAAAGCCAGATGAAAAAATAAAAACTTTTTTTCTCTGTCAAGACACACGTGTATTTCAATCTATGTTGATCCTTTTCTCCCAATGTGTGAGTGCCATGGGTTTACAGCTGTGGGGTTAGCGAGGTTCTTCTGCTGTCTGGGTGTCTCCAGTAAGTGTGGCCTTTCCCTCAACACTGCTGCCCGTTCTCTGCCTGCTTTCCATTTCCAGCCCCTAAATGGGCACCACTCAGAATTAAATTTCATCAACTTACTTGAGATCAACTACAAAAGACTGCTAAGGTGTAGAGCAGCAGTATGTTTTGCCACAAAAATATTGTATGTGTTTTCCCGGGATCAAAGACAAAGGATGAATTTTTTTTTCTTTTAAGAGAGAGGGACAGTGAGAGAGACTTTCATTGCTCCAAGGCCTTGTTGTGTACTTGGTGCTGGGGTTTGAACTCACATACTTGAGCTTGCCAGGCAAGCGCCGTAACTGCCGAGCTACCACTCCAGCCCTCAAAGGATGAAATTCTTTGGAGTGGAATTGTAGGCAACATCGGTTCAGGGGAGTAAACTGTTGAATACACAGAAGGGAAAAGGTTTTCCGATGGCCCCGAAATCAAAACCTGTTGATTCATCAGGCACTTTTATTCCCTCTGGCTCCGCTCAAAAACCACATGGTTCAAAATGAGAAAGTCCTTCTTACCTGAGAGCTTAGAGACCTTAAAAACCAAAAGGAATGAGAAACCAAGGCAGAAAGAAGCAAAGTGAAAGACAGTTGTAGGAAGTGTTTTCTCATGCAGGGGGAGTTCTACTCTGTAATATAAGTCTTTCAGGAGCTTTTAGGATATCAAGAAGTCTCAGGAGGGAATAAGGGCAAGAAAAACAACAACGACCTCCAAAAAATAGATAAGCGTGACTTTCTGCCCCCATGGGTAGCAGGAAGAAAAATGGACATCCTTCTAAGTTCAAAGGGCACTATCCTGGGAAAAGAAAATGATTAGAATTTACATCTGAGCCCAGGTTTGTAACAAAGAAATTGCTTTATAATTTAAAAATTATTCCTTCCCACCTATGCCCATGGCCTCATCCCAGGAAGTAGCAAGTCAACTGTATCCAATGAGGGATTAAAGATAATAAATAAAAGAGTAGCAATTAATTGTGCATCCCAGTTTAACAGGCTGGGCTGCTGGGTCATGCTTGAGTGGCTTATCAAATTTAGCCCTATTATGACTGCCCTGTATTTCAACTGATGTGTGTGCTCGCGTCCGAGGGCACTTGTACCACGAAGCATTCTAGATATTAAAGAATCTAAACATACAGATTGTTATAGGATTCTGTCGTTCCCATAGCACAAAGAGAACGTGTTGAAAATGGCAGTTTAATGACTCATGCAAAACGGCTCAGTATTCAGCCATGCATTCGATTCATCCCCACCCACAAAGGCTTTTGGCTAGATGCCTTCCTTCTGATATGCCTTTTAAAAATTCTTCCTGATTCCTTGCTTTTTAAAAAGCAGAGTCACGCAGAAGCCAAAGTCCAAGGCTGTCTAATAACCAGAATCATTGTCAGAACCACACAAAGAAAAATAAATAGGAACAACTATGCAGGGATGAAGGATGCTTTATTTATTTTAGGGTTTTGGGGGGTGCATTATAGTTGTACATAATGATGGGATTATTGTCACATATTGCTACATGCACACAATACAGTATACTTTGGCCAACATCCCCACTCCTAGCACTCTCACCTCCCTCCTCCTGTCCCCTGGTCCCTTGCCTCCTTTTCTGGGGCATATATTAATTATAATATACCCAAATATATTGACATAATTTTTATACCTATGAAAAATCACATTTTTAAATATACATGACACTAGTATATAAAATGACATAAAAGCACTATAACTTATTTTAACTTAGTTCCAGTATTTCCCCTTCCTCTTGCTTCCTCCCACCCCCTATTATAAATGGAACTTTAAATGCAGGGCTCACACGTGCCCCCCTCCCTGCACTCTTCTTGGCCTGGCAGAACTGGGAGGCAGGTGCATGAGGGCCTCTGCTAGACCGTGGTAAACATTTTCTCCTTTCTGGCCCACCAGTGTCCTTGGCCAAAACCTTTGAAGGTGCCCCAACAGGCAAAGGTTTCTCTGCTTGAACGACAAATCTAATTTGAACAGTGCACTAATTCTTTCATTTGCTGCCCTACATGTTTTCATCTTGGGCCATCATTTTACCTGTCAGCTCAGGTAAATAGTCTTGACTAGGACAAAGGCTTTAAAAGGTTATCCCAGACTTGATTTTGTGCCGAGACTCTACTTTTCACTGCTGAGTGAAAGCAAAAGTCAGTCACCCTTAAGGGTCACCTCCTTGTCGTACTTTTAGGGAGGGAAGGGTAGTCATATCTGCCCAACAAACTCGACTGACCACTGCTCCTTCAAGCAGGTGCTTTCCCACCCACTGCTGTGAGTGGGCCAGAAGGGACTGAAGAATGTCCCCTTACTGACCGCCTTTCACCTCCCTGCATAACATCGCTACGCATGCTCTGCAGGGGTATCAGTCTCAGTGGGCTTGGGACAGCTAAAGGGAACTACAGATTAGGAGAGGAGAATTTAAAATTCAACAGAAATATGACTTTCCCCAAAATATAAGGGCATAGCTCTCAAGAAAGAAAAGAAACAAAATTTAAAATAATTGGCATGTATTATTATACATAGGAGTTAGGTGAGCGTAGGAAAAACCATCTGAAAGTACAGACTTAACCAGGATCCTTCAATTCCATCTGCAGCTCCCTCTGATGGTGTTACATGGGATAGCACAATTTCTCTGGGGCATGGCGCACACAGTTCAAGGTCTCCAGAAACCCTGTGAACTTACTATTCGGATTTTAGGATGCTTTGTAATTTGCAATCTGGCAATTTGTGGCACTCCAGTCCTCAGCCAGAAGTTGGAATCACAGGCATATCATTGGCGAGTGGGCTTAAGGAGGGTTCTCCTTTGTTCTCCAAAGGCACAGCCATGTGTTTTTCTTGGTCTTCCTAAATCATTGGATATCCAGCAGGCATGGATATCGTAGTAGCTTGATAGGGCTGTGCGCAAAACATAGCAGATTAAGCAACACCAATGTCTTGTGTCATAGTTCTGGAGGCTCAATGCCCAAGATCCGAAGCATCAGCAGGGCTGGTTCCTTCTGGAGGCTCGGAGGGAAGGGTCTGCTGCAGGCCTCTCCCCAACCTTCTGCTGCTTTGCAGGCCAACTCAGCCTTTCTTGGCTTGCAGAACCATCTCCCTCATCTCTGCCTTTGTCTTCACGTGGTCTTCTCCCTGTGTGTGGTTCTGTGTCCAGATTCCCCGTTCTTTGTAAGACTTCCAGGCATGCTGGATTAGGGTTGCCTACTCCAGTATGACATCGTCTTAATTAACCACACCTGAAAGGACCCCACTTCTAAGAAAAATCACATTCAGAGGCACTGGGGTTAGGACATCAAAACGTGAAATCTTGGAGGACACAATTCAATCCATCTAGACATGTTATCTTTGTTTTCAGGGAAAATGGTTGGGTGACTTATTGAAATTTACTTCTAATAAGATGACTTATTAATATAAAACTGATTTATAATTAAGAAGAAATAATATTAGATTTGTTTAAAAAAAACTCTAATACTTAACTGAGTGACCTTGGGTGAGTCACTTCTTTGAATTCTGTTATCTGTAAAACTAAAGCATTGGGGCTGGAGGTGCAGCTCAGTGTTAAGAATACTCACCCAGAGGATAGATGAGGGGGCAGGAGAGGGAGAGAGGATAGGGAGGGTTATAGGAAGATAATCAACAGTGTAGCATACTCTTACCCCCCCCCAGACAAATAATACTTATGTAATCATTTAAATCAGGAAAATTTACAATTACATATATATATATGCATATATAGAGAGATTTATATCTCTTACAGGGATATAATATAGAAGAATCAAGAGATTGGGGTGGGGTGTGGGTGATGTGGGGGTAACTATAATGTAAGAACAAATGTATATCATATTGTTACTTTTTACACATTTTATGATTGTACAACAACTTAACTTATTAATAATAAAAAAAAATACAGTTGAAAAAAAATACTCACCCAGCATATGCAAGGTCTTTAGATGAATTCCTAGAAACCACCCCCAGTCCCACACACAAAGCCTTTATGTGTATTTTTTAAATTTTATTTTATTAAGGAGTTGAGTTGTTGTACAATCATAAATATGTATAAAGTTACACTATGTTATGCATTTGTTCCTAAATCATAGTTACCCCCACATCACCCACACCCCAGTCTCTAGATTCTTCAATATTATACCCCTATAACAAATATAAATGTCCATATATATATGTGTATAAGATTGTGAATTTTCCAGAATTAAATGATTGCATAAATATTATTTGACTTCTGGGAGGGGGGTAAAGAGTATGCTACATTGTTGATTGTCTTCCTAGATCCCGCCCTATCTTCCCTTCCTATCCCATCCCCCTGCTTCTCCCTTCCCCACAAGTCTACAGATCCCCTAGATTATGTGTTCCTATGCCTTTGGTGGGTCCAATACATGAGTCTGACTACCTTTCATCCAAGCCTAGGTTTTGCTCTAGCCTCCACAAATGAGGGAAAACATTCAACCCTTGACTCTGGATTTGGCTAACTTCATTCAGCATGATTTCTTCCATTGCCATATATTTACCTTCAAAGGTCACAATATCACTGTAACTAATAGCTGAGTAGAACTCCAGTGTATGTGTGTGTGTGTGTGTGTGTGTGTGTGTGTATCCAGAGTTTTTGGACACATTCATCCAGTGAGGGGCATCTGGATTGATTCCATAATTTAGCCGTTGTAAATTGAGCTGCTATGAACATGGATTTTGCTGCATACACAAAGCCTTTAAACAAATGAAGGATTTAGGACACGCTCTAATGTTTTCCCCAGTATCAGAAATCTAAGCCCAAAAAGCACGGAGGAAAATTTATATTAATACTAAAGTACAAAATATAGTTTTACAATAGGCTTGTAGTCAAATAACAAAGGCATATCCAAAAACATAAAAAATAGGTGTTGTGCAGCTGCTGAGACAAATAAACCTGCTTCTGTAGGTGTCATGCACACAAAATTATTCAGTGAGTGATCTAAGTATCCAGGAAATTCTGGTTCTCTGGTGGTCACACTTGCTCCCCCAAGGCTCTCTGGCTCAGCAACCATGGGGGCTAAGCAGCCCAGAGGTGACTATGGTCAGAAATAGCAACTAGATCAGAGTTAACTATAAACGAACAGATGAATTATAAAGACAGTGGGTCAGCTCGCTCACAGGGTGTGGTAATTACATCAAAATTAGCTAATGAAATTGTTCTCTATAGCAATCACATTTGTAGGCCCACAAAAACAAGTACCTGTTGCCACATTCTTTTAATTACCTAACAGGATGTGGGTGGACTACAGAAACCGTTCTACTCTTTCCTTCTGTTCCTTCTGTTTTTTAAATGTTTTTATGGTGCATACTGGTTATACAGAATAGTGGGTTCATTGTAGCATATTTATGCATGCATATAATGTAATTCGATCAGTTTTATTCCTTAACATCTCCTATTATGGTCTGCATATGAGGTTCCCCCCACCAAAGCTCCTGTTAATGCAGAAATATTCAGAAGTGAAATAATTAGATTATGAGAGCTGTAACCTAATTGGTTCATCCTAGTTTGAATGGACTCACTGGGTGGTAAGTAGGCAGGTGGGACTTGGCTAGAGAAGGTGGATCACTGGAGGGTGTGTTCTGGCAGGCTGCATTTTCCCTGTGTGGCCCCTTCCCACCTCCTCTTCTTTACTTCCCGACCCAGCCATGAGCTGAGCAGCTTTCCTCTACCATGCTCTTCCCATGATGTTCTGCCTCATCTTGAGCCCAGAGCAGTGGAGTTGGTGGACCATGGACTGAACTTCTGAAACCGGGAGCCAGAATAAAGTTTTCTTCCTCTAAGTTGTTCTTGTCAGGTTTTTGTTGTTGTTGTTTGTTTATTTTTTTGTTCTTTTGGTCCCAGTGACAAAAAACTGACTAAAATACTATCCCTTCCCTCTTCCCTGCCTTGGCCTCTTCCTCTACCCTCACAGTCCACTTTCTACTCTCATGACAGCTTTTCCCCCATGTTTGTTTAGGTTCCCGCCCCCTAAGCTTTCTTTCACCTAAGAGAGAAGCTCAAGTGCAATACTTGTCTTTCGGAGTCTGACTTCTTTCTCATAACTTGATGCTCTCCAGTTTCATCTATTTTCCTGTAATGACTTAGTTTTGTTCTTCTTTTTGGCTGAATAAAAGTCCATTGTGTACATGGACCACATATTCTTTATCCAGGCATCTGTGGAAGGACACCTTGGCTGGTTCCATAACTTGGCTATTGTGAATTGTGCTTTGATAAACATGTGTATGCCTGTTACTCTAAATTATGCTGACTTTAGTTCTCTCAGGTAATGCTGAAGAGTGGTTTAAATGAACATATGGTAATTTTAATTTCAGTTTTTTGAGGAATTTCCATACTGAATTACTTGTAATGATTGTATCAATTTAATTCCCACTAATAGTGTATAAGAGTTCCCTTTCCCCCTTATCCTTGCCAGCATTTATTATTATTGATGTTTTGGGTTGTTTTTGTTTTTTGTTGGTTTTTTTTTTGTTTGTTTTTTTTTTTGTACTGGGGATTGAACTCAGGGGTATTTTACCACTAAGCTACATCCCCAGGTCTTTTTATTTTTATTTTGAGACAGGATCTCAGTAAGTTACTTAAGGTTTTGCTAAGTTGCTGAGGCTGGTTTCCAACTTGCAATCCTCTGGCCCCAGCCTCTCAAGTCACTGGGATTACAGGTGTGAACCATTGTGCCTGGCATTATTTATGTTCTTGATAATTGCCATTCTGATTGGGCTGAGATGCAAACAATATAGCTTGATCTGCATTTCTTTGATGACCGAAGATGTTGAACATTTTTCACATAATTGTTGGCCATCTGTACTTCTTGAGAAGTACTTCTGGGCAGTGTCTGGTTCATCTGCCCCTTCACTGAATGTGTTATTTATTTCTTATTCTTCTGTTTGTAAGCAAAGCCCTGCTAGGTTTCCTTGGTTTTCAGTGCTGAGTATAGATCAGAGTTCATTAGTTTTGGAATGTTATTCTTCCTGCCTGTGTGACAATAGTGTTGCTAATCACAGGGTTTATCAATAAAAATAATCTCAGAAGAAGAAGCATAAAGACTAGGTCACTGTGAACTTATTTGCTCCCTCATCATTATTCTTGATCTCACGATAACAGAATGGCCCAAATATACTTCTCTTCTCTTATTAACATGTCATCAAGCAAATCCTTCAACTTCATACAGCCTTCAAATGAACTTCCTAGAGGAGCAAAGGAGTCGAATCTCAATGCCAATCAAAATTGGAACCAATAACAATCAAATGACCTCTTTAGAAGATGATCATTTTTTTAATACAGTAGCTCCCTCTCCTTATTGATGGGGGGAACCACCAAAATACTCAGTGAATGCTTGAAACTGTGAAGACTATGAAACCCCATGTTTACTATGGATTTTCCTAGACATACTTATAATAACTTTTAATTTATAAATTACACAGAGATTAACAATAAAAATAATAAAACAGAACAATTATAGCAATATGAATATTTTATTGTACTGTATTTGCCTTTCATGAGATTGTACGATATCCACATGATGAGGTGAAGTCAGTGAAGGACATAGGCATTATGATGTGCACTAGACTGCTGTGTAAGGGTTACTTGAACACAAGCACTGTGATACTTCAACAAACTAACAACCAAGATGGCTACCAGGTGACTAACAGGTAGGTAGCATATAGATATGCTGGATAAAGGGATGATTCACATCCTGGATAGAACAGAGTGGAAAGGTGTAAGATTTCATTTGTACCCCTCACAATGGTACGTAATTTAAAACTTATAATTTTTTTATATCTGGAATTTTCTATTCAATAATTTTGGATAAATTCCAATTGACCAAGGGTAACTGAAGCTGCAGAAAGCAAAAATGTAGCTAAGGAGGTACTACCATAAACCCATATTACCACTTGGGAATATTTGTTAAGAAGATATGTCTTTCATAAGGAAAATATCCAAGTAAATTATTAAAGATCTGTTTGTTGGAATGGTATGTATTGATTTTAAATGATGGCTTTGAACTGTGTGTAATGACAAAAGGAAAGTATATTAATAATGTTGAAGGGAAAAAAACAGAATGATAAATGTGTTAAGAACTTATATATAATGATTAACAGAATAAACTTTCACTCTTGCCCAGATTTGTGTGATCCAGCCCTCTGCCTGGCTCTCTGACCACAACCCCCCATGGTCCCACACTCTCCTTCCAACCACCCAGGGCCTCTTTTGGTGAATTCCACACACCCAGTCTTTTAGCACTTCAGGGTCTTTGCATGAGCCTTCCTGCTGCTGAGGTGTCCTTGTCCTACTCTTTTTTTTTTTTTTTCCAAAGGTGGGGAAGAGAGAGAATATCAATTTTATTTATTTATTCATCTGGCTTTTTATTTCTTGGACACTTAGTTGTATATGTGGTCCCAGGGTTTTAACCCAGGTCCTTGCGCATGCCAGGCAAGTGCTCCAACTGCTGAGCCACTGCTCCAGCCCCTTGTCCCACTCTTCACAGCCTAGCTCCTTCCCCACAGGTTAAGTCACAGTCAACATTGCATTCTGTGGAGGCCTTTCCTGAACACCTGATCTGAAGAAGAGGCCTGGTGCCTCCTTATTGCCTACCTCAATTTTACCCACTGGAAATATCCTTATTTCATCTATGCATTTATTTGTTTATATTTATTCTATGGTATCAGGAGGGTTGATTATTATTTCCTCTTAGATCCCTAGGTCCCAGAATAAAAGTTGGACAGCTAATAATTGTTCTAGGAATTAATAAATGTGCATATGAAAAAAAGAAGGCAATATATCAAACTACCAGCACTTTCTACAAAGATACTAGGGTTAAGAGTGCAGCACAATTTACTATTGCTAGGCTATGGAAACAACCAGATGTCCCTCACTGGAAGAATGGATCCAAAAACTGTGGTACATTTATACCATGGAATATTACACAGAAATTAGAAACAATGATATTGCAGCCTTTGAAGGTAAATGGATGGCAATGGAAGAGATCATGCTGAGTAAAATCAGCTTAACCCAAAGAACTAAGGGTCGATTGTCTCCACTCATCTGTGGAGGTGGGGACTAGACCCTGACCAGTGAGAAAGTTGGTCTATTAGCATGTGTTAAATCCAGATAAGATGTAATGTTTTACAACCTAATACTTTTTTTAGAGATATAGTGGGAAGGGGAAGGGCGGGATAAGGGAGGGTAATTGGGAGGGTACTCCTGGGGGTAATTGCAATACCCAGAATATATACACATTTTATATTATTTTGTTAAAAACTTGTATGGTTGTTCAAAAATAAAAAATTAAAAAAAAAAAGAGTGATTCCTCAGGGCTGGAGTGGTGGCTCGGTGGTTACAGCATTTGCCCAGCACGCATGAGTACACAGGTTCAAACACTAGCACCCACTTACGCAACTAAGTGTCAGAGCAACGAAAGTCATGTGAAAAACTTAATAAAAATTGATTCTCTCTCTCTCTCTCTGTCCTCTCTTTACAAAAAAAAGAGTGATTCCTCCCCTTTTGAAAATAATATTGTTCTCTTTTATAATGAAAAAAATTGTTAACCTTCCCAAATGCCCACAGGAACATGAAAAGGACAGTTCTATTGTGTACTCCAAACTATGATAGATTTGTAATTTACTTCCTTAGTAAATTAACTTCATAAACTCCAAAGAAAGAACTTTTGTATCTGCTTTTTGAAAATTTCGATCCAATTCAAAAATAAATAGTTCACATTAAGTCATTCAGGAGTGTTCTATTTTTCATCTTTCTTTTGGAACACAGTATAATGAAAACTGGGTTTAGATGGTTCACCTCCACCTGAATCAACCTATCTATAAATACCATGGTGGTATGGCCTAATGTTCCTCAGATTCATGTGGTAGAACTTGATCACCAACACAACAGTGCTAAGAGGTGAGGCCTTTGGAAGATGAGTAAGGCATGATGGCAGAGCCCTCCTGGAGGGGATTGGGGTCCTTGTCAAAGGGCTTGAGGAAGTGGGGAGGACACAGAAGTGGGCCTTTGCCAGATTCCAAGCCTACCATTCCTTGGTCTTAGACTTTCCAGGCTCCAGAACTGTTGCTTATAAACTGCCCAGTGGTATTTGGTTATAGCAGCACAAATGGACAAAGACACATGAGCTTACATTTGCAAAGTATCCAGGGTTCTCTCTGGAAAAGTGCTTAGTTATTATCCCAATTGTAAACAGTTAACCTTGGATTTTTTAATATAACTTCCTTAAAGATCACATAAAATTTCTAATCACTATGTTGGTGAGATGATTAACATATAGTTGGTAAAATGGACAGAAGGAATACATGGAGAAGTCTGGAATCCATGAGCTTTGACCAGAAAACTCTAGTGAGAAAAGTATTTGAATGTTCAATGATTTTACTGTTTTTTTACTTAAATAAGGGAGGGGAGGGGTTGAAAAGGAAAGAAAAAGGAAGGAAGAAAAGAAGAAATTGAAAAAAGATAATGATGGATGAATCGCTTCCAAATTACTGGCCTGTTTATGCCACCTACTGGACTCTTGTTGCACTGCTTCCAGGTTGATTCTTGACCACCTGCAAGCTACAATTCTTTGGTCCTTTTAATCTCACCTGGACTTCCTTCCGTCCTTAAGGGTCCAAAACTGTTAACTGATGTTCGCTGGACATGAGCCCTTGTTTAACTAATAAAAAGGATCTTCTGTAAATCAACTCATTCTGCAAGTCCTTGCTCACAGCTCCTCCTCTGCAAAACCTTCCCCTGACCCTCCCAGGTGCAGGGACAGCTGCTCCTTCTGGGAGTCCTTGTGTTTGGAGGTCAGTGTGTCTGTCTCTCTCTGAGTGTGTAGGTACCTGGAGGCACACTGATTCTTCCTATCTGCTGCGTATCCAGTGTGTCATAAGGATGGTGCAAATTCAGCCAGACCTCATTCAAGGGTAAAACTTCCATTTCATTTCATTCTCATGTCCACCTTGTGGATACAGCTTATTAACCTTATTGCATAGATAAGGAAGCTAAGGTACAGAAAGTTTAAGTGACTTGTCTCAGGTCCCAAGGCAGGAAGTAGCAGACCAGTCTCCAAACAGGCTGTCTGGCTGCACAACCTATGTCCTTTGGTGCTACTCTTCTAGCCACTCAGTGAAAACAGAGGCATCCTAGGTGCCTCATTTATGAAACTGGCAGTGTGCTCTCCTGTCCTCGAGAGCATTATGCTGGCTTTTAGTGCTACACCCCAGTCCCCATGTTCTCCACTCTGCTCTGTGTCCTGGAAGTCTGTCCTCCATGGGCACCCTTAAGACCTTTAGCTCTCTGGCTTTAGTTTGGATATGGACAGTGGGAGGTGCTCATCCAAGTGGGGATGGCAGGAACCTAAGGGCAAAGAAGTGGAATTGTTTTCCTATTGAGTGGCCAGAGGTTGGCAGCAGATCGCTGCAGAAGTCATAGCTTCCACTAGGTGGCGCTCTCCAAAGCTTCAGCCCCTCTTAGGTTCCCATATTCATTCCTCCCCTTTCCCCTTCAGGTGTAGGGAGATAATGGCTCCCTGTGTTGCCAGCACCAGGGTGCTACACCATACCATATTGGTTTCTCTTAACCCTCTTACCTCTGTAAATTGTCCCTTTATTAACATTTTTTCCATTTTCCACATGAGGGTGCCATGAACTTGACTGATGCATTCTCCAAATATCTCACTCACCTGCCAAAATTCTTCACACCTGCTGAAGGTTATGTGTTTCCAGGCATCCTTTGTTGAAAGGCAAACCCCAAACTAGTAATGATTATTAGATTGATTTCCAACCCAGATCCAAGACAAGTTTTATAGTGAGGATTGGCACCAAGACAGTTGGCAGGGGCAGGCCAAGAGGAGGAGGGAAGGGGAATGAGAAATGGCGTGGCCCCCTTGGCAAAGTACCAATATACTAAAGGTCATTTTTGAGGGGAAGCTATCTCCTGCGGTGGTAATAGCCCAGGCACTGGTGGGGACAAAGAAATAGGAGTTACCACTCTGCAACTTACAGTTGGGAGCACTTAATCTTTCAGAGCCTCCAAATTTATACAAGATGAGGAATAACAGTACATGGTTCATAGGATTGTTATGAGGAGTAAAATAATCCAGCTACACACCTATTGCAGTGTCAGGCAAGTGTCCAGTAAACAGAAGCAGCTATGGGCTCTCTTCACCAGGCAAGCATTTGGATTCCCAGTGTTTCATGAGGCTTAGCTGAAACCCCTTGCTCTGCCATCAGTGAGTTGTGGGAAGGCCATTATGGGTTCGGAAAGCAGGGGGCTCTCAAGTCAGCTAGGATTCACATTTAGGTTGTTGATGGAATGGAGAATCACCAGAAGTCACTCGACCAGGCAGCAAACCCCTTACTCACTGTTTGGACATCTACAGACTCAGGCCCTCATCGGGATGCACTGCCTCTGGCCCTTATCAGAGTATCTCCACCCTACTGAGAAACTCAGTCTATTAGCTACAGCACTAAAAAAAACCTAGTTTAACCAGAAAAATTCCTCTGTGTCCTCCCCCCACCAATTGAGCCCATAAAAGACCACCTATCCAAAAGCCAGGAGGCCATTTTATGTCTGGAAAGTGTGTCCCTGAAACTTGCAATAAATCTCCTCAATCTGTTGAGGTCTGGTTCCTTTCTGCACCTCCTACCCTCTTTTCCAGGCTCTTTTCCTTTCAGTTGGTGCCAAAAACCCAGGTCAGGAAAGCAGGTCTCTTAGGCTCCCTCCTGTTCTCTTCCCACCACTTCTACTTTATTTTTTATCTATCCATCTTTACTTCCTTTCATACAAGGCCTGAGATTCAGAGCACCCTCCAAGTTTGCTACAGCTAAATGGCGCCAGAAAGCAACCCGAAATCAACCCCTTCCTGGGGTGAGATTTTTGCAGCCTCATTGCTACATGAATTGGGATGGTGAATGGCCAATCTATTTCATTTGTGGTCGACACTGGGGTGACTATCTCCCTCTTGACTTCATGGCAAGGACTCACTCATAGAAGCAATACCCCTATTATGGGCGTCTCAGGAAATCTTGAATATCCCTTTAAGATACCTTTCCTTCTATGCAAAGAGACACTTACCCTGTCCCATTCCTTTATTATTATGCCCAAATGCCCTGTCCCTCTCTTAGGATGTGACCTCCTCCACAAACTCAAGGCTTCTATTACTATTCCTCCCTTACAAACCACTACCATATTTCTCATTCATGCCAGCCCAGACAGGGTGCCTGCATTCCCCAAGCCTCAAACACCCTTCCCCCTTCCCCATATCAACCCTTTGATATGGGACACTTCTTAGCCAAAAATAGCCTAACATCATTCTTCCATTCAAGTCTCTTTCAAAAGATCCTACCCGATATGTTACCTTACCCCAATATCCTCTCACCCCCTGCACCTCAAAGGGCTAAAATCTATAATCTCCCACCTCCTTGAAGCCCATCTCCTTATCCCCATCCATTCCCACATAACTCTCTCATTCTAGGTGTTAAAAAGCCTAATGGTCAGTACCACCTGGTTCAAGACCTCAGTAAAATCAATGAAGCCATAATCCCCGCCCATCCTGTAGTGCCTAATTCCTACACCTTAATCACAATGTCTTTCTCCTACTTCTCCCTATAAGCATTCCTGGAGACTGCAGTGGTTGATTTAATTACCAGACATTCACCACCACTTCATTTAGGCCCCACACAGGTGGTAAACTTTATCACTGACCTCTGGCTCCAACGAACACTTTCTGAGTTCACCCCCACTCAGATCACTTTTTTTTTTTTCTGTCTCTTACTCCTCCTCTATTCTTAAAACAATAGGATGCTGCTTTGGCTCCCCATACTCATTCTTACCTTATTCTGTGTAACAACCAATGGAACAACCCCCTCCTGCGACCCATGCAAGGACCACAGAGGCTGATTTACTGCCAGCACCTATGTACACAAGAGCTGCTACTCATCAGCTTCTAGATGTACTCATGGAGGTAAAAACTATTGGCTAGGGGTCTCAAGAGGATCCAATGCAGGATTCACTTGCCCCCAACCATATGGAAAAACCTTCTGCTGGACCATACTCACTTATCACAGCATATCAGATGGGGGGGGGTATTCAGGACCAGGCATTTAATAAAATGGGTAGGACACAAGTACCTCAGATCCTAGAACACATGTTTTTCCCACTAGGAAGCCTCAAAATCTCTCCCTCCAAAGGAAACCTTTACCAAATGACTCCATCCTACTTCAGCTTGTCAATTCCAAATACCAGTTACTCAACCAGACAAATCCAATTTTAGCTCAAGGGTGCTGGATGTGTCTGAGACCAGGCTTCTCCAATATGGAGCCAGCCCCCTTCGGATATCCAACTTAGCCACTCTTAATTGAACATCCCCCTCTAACAACACCACCCCAAAACATACCTCAGTCCAACTTTTCCAAATACCCCCTTATGTTTCACAAAAAGGACAGGATTCAATAATGTATGAGAGATCCCTGGTGAACAGTGTTTACAAACCCAGGAGATCTCTACCACAGGACAAGAATCATGCTGCCCATCCTCTCCAGCAGTGACATTTCTTTGTGGACAAAAAATATATCACTGCTTGCCTGCCCAATGGAAGGAAACTTGCACCATGGTATTCCTTCCCCCACAAACAGACATAGTGACAGAAGACCGGGAGCTACCTATCCCGGTCACTACCCATATTAGAACAAAAAGAGCCATCCAGTTTATCCCTCTACTAGCAACCCTTGGGATAACTGCTGGAATAGGCACTGGAGCTGCAGGATTGGGAACCTCTATAACCTACTACCACCAACTATCCAACCAACTCATAAATGATATCCAACAGGTAGCAGAACCAATATTAACATTACAAAGCCAACTAGATTCCCTGGCCTTGATGATCTTACAAAATCACTGCGGTTCAGATCTATTGACTGCCGAAAAAGGAGGGCTCTGTTTATACCTACAAGAAGAATGCTGTTTCTATATGAACCAGTCCGGATTGGTCAGAGATAAAGTAAGACAACTACAAGAACAGCTGGAGGAATGGAGGAAAGAACTGGAACAATCCTGGGGAGTCTCATGGGGTATATATCCGCATGGGCCTCCTGGTTATTACCCCTTTGACATTCCTACTTTTAATCATGTTGATTCTTACCTTTCTCTCTTATCTTATTAAAAATTTCCAGAAAGGGCTGGAGCAGTGGCTCAGCGGTTTCAGTGCTTGCCTGGCAAGCACGAGGACCTGGGCTCAAACCCCAGCACCACGTACACAACTAAGTGTTGGAGCAACAAAGGCCATGAAAAAACTAAATAAAGTTGTTTCTCTCTTTCTCTGTCTCTCTCACTGTCCATCTCTCTTAAAAAAAAAAAATTTTCCAGAAATTCCTGACAAAACAAGTCACAGCCATCTCCAGAGCTGCCACACAAAAACACGCCAAAGCCATGTTCCTGCTCCAGACTCTTGAGGAAAGGGCCCCTTCTTTGTCCCCATGCCAGCAGAGAGTAGCCAGATATGACATTGTCAATCCAATTCATTATACCCCTTCAGAATCTGGAGTGGTGGACATGAAGAATCACCAGAGGTCACTCGACCAGGCAGCATACCCCTTACTCACTGTTTTGACATCTACAGATTCAGGCCCTCATCGGAATGCTCTGCCTCCGGCCCTTATCAGAGTATCTCCACCCTACTAAGAAACTCAGTCTAATAGCTACCCCACTAAAAAAACCTAGTTTAACCAGAAAAATTCCTTCTGTGTCCTTCCCCCACCAATTTAGCCCATAAAAGACCACCTACCCAAAAGCCAAGTGGCCATTTTCCCCCTGGAAAGTGCATCCCTGCAACTCACAATAAATCCCCTTGATCTGTTGAGGTCTGGTTTCTTTCTGCACCTTGTACCCTCTTTTCCAGACTCTTTTCCTTTTAGTTGTTTTGATTCATAATTATCTGGCCTTGGGAAATTTTACTTAAACAGCTTCCTTCTTCATAAAACAGTGATTATATTGCCTTACAGCATTATTAGGAGGGTCACATGAGCTAGCACAATGCTCAATTTTATTGTCTTCATTTTAAACCATGATGATTTTGGAGCTGAGCACAGGAACGCACATCTATAATCCCAGTGGTTAGGGAGGTTGAGGCAGGAGACTGAAAATTCAAAGGCAGCCTAGCAACTTAGAGAGGCCATAAGCAACATAGTGAGACCTGTCTCAAAATTTTAAAAAATGGGCTTGGAATGTGGCCCAGTGGTAAAGCATCCCTGGGTCCAGTCACCAATAGCAGAAAAATAAACTGAAATAAACCATGATGATTTTGGATGGTGACATATACATACATATATACACACACACATATATATATATATATACATATATATATATATTGTTTTGTGTGTCCATACACACACACACACACACACACACACACACACACACACACGAGTGAGACTGGGTGTGGGGGAGTGAACTCTAGCCAGCTGCAAAGGCACCTGTAATCCTAGCTACTCAAAAGATTAAGGCAGGAGGAATGAATGGAAAGTTCCATGCCAGCCTGAGCAATTTAGCAAGATGCTATCTGAAAATAAAAAATAAAAAGGGCTGGGGAAGTTGCTCAGTGGTAGAGTATCCCTGGTTCAATCCCTGGTACTGAGGTGGAGGGGGAGAGGGGGCACCAGAGAGCTCCCTCACCCTCTTCCCACCACATGAGAACACAAGAACTCTGCAGTCTTCAACCATGGGCCCTTCTGCAGAGCCTACTTAACCTCCAGCAGCAGAGGGAAAAGCTGCACACAGTGGTTTCATTGACTAGGTTGGTTTTTAGCCCTGTTTGCTGTTCTATCTTTAATTTTATGAATGACGAGAGGTGTTGGTGTTCTTCGATTCAGCCAATCTCTTTAAATAATGTGGCCATTCAGTGCCGTAACTCAATATTAAAAGTAATTTCCATAGAAATTTGTACTGTTGTCAATAGCTGAAGCACTAAGCCCTTGTTACTCAATTTCTGAGAGAAAAACCAGTCCACTCCCTAGGGGTATCTTCCTTCATTCCACCCAGAAGAAACTTATGACAGCTCTAATGAAACAAGTTATACTTGGTTAAATCTATGCTCTTCTGCCCAAGCCTCTGCCCTATTTGAAATGCCATTCATCTCAAGAGATTGCAAGTTATTTCTGCTGGTTGTCCAGTGAGCTGCCAGAATGTGCCTGAAATAAAACCACTTGTGTCTGGAACTTTCTCGTGCTTCCTTGCAGTCATGAGCTAATTAAACAAACAAGCAAAACCTCCCATTCCATTGTTCTTTAAAATGTGTGATCTGGAGCTGGATATAGTAGTGCACAACTGTAATCCCAGAGACTCGAGGCCGGGGACTGAAGCAGAAGCATTGCAAATTTGTGGCCCTCCTTGGCAAACTTAGTGAGATCCTGTCTCAAAGTAGAAAATAAAAGGGGCTGGGGATGTAGCTCAGTGGTAAAGTGTTTCTGGACTTTCCCCCTGGGTTCAATCTCCAGTACAAAAAAAAAAAAAAAGTGGGACCTGGGCAGGTGACTAGAGCACTCAACAACTCAGAGCCGTGATACTGTAGTATCTTCATCCTGATGGTGAGACTGGTGATGCCAGCCTGTCAGACTCCAGGAAAACTGAGTGAACCACCACATGCCACTGCATTCAGGTATGATGATAATGAAGCCATAGCACCAAGATCTTCTGTAAATATGCTTCTATCTAATAAGAAAGTGCACACACACTGACCCCTCCCATTGTTGGTCCTTCTGCATACTCTTGGCCTAACTGTCTGGGGCCCATCTTTCAGGCCTCTGCATAGAGTTACCACCTCAGAGAAACCTTTGACTCCCCTCCTTACCTACCTCTACTTATAATCTTCTATCACAGCCTTTAATGAACTTTCATTCATAATACTCCTCACAATCTGTATGTATAGCTGGTCTTCTGTATGGTGGGATTCCATGTTTATGCATTCAACCAACCATGGATCAAATATATTGAATAAAAAAATTGCATCTGAGGGATCCAGATGCAGGTCAGTGGTAGAGTGCTTGCCTAGCATGCGCAAGGCTCTGGGTTCCATCCCTAGCATTAAAAAGAAAATAAAAATTGTATCAGACTGAACAAATATGAACTTTCCCTTATGATTCCCCAAACAGCACAGTATCAAAATAATGCGAACAAAGCCAGGGCTTTCAAGAGGTGATACCTTGAATGAGAGTGAATTAGAAAATTATTGACCAAGAAAGATGACAAGGAAGCTTGTCTGCCTGGCCCTCTGCTTAGGGTGCTTGGGGAAAAGATGCGGATGTGACTTTTTCATGGGCATTTGTAAACATGAGCCTACCCTCACAGAGTGTTTGGGTTAGAATTTACACTACAAGTGGGGGCTGGAATCCCCTATGCAAAGCTATTAATGTAAAAATAAACAACTCTGGACTGATCAACCCTTTGGGACATCTAGCAGAAATAAATGCAAAAACACATCTGTAGAAACATACCTCAACCCAGGTTGCTTTTCCCACAGACAACCCCTATAAATCGTGAGCCCAGAAGTGCAAATTTTAAAATGCATGCAAAAGAAGTCATGATTTTTGCCATCTTGGAATTCACAACCATTACCAAGACCAGGGACACATTCATATTCAGTGAATTGTTAGTGAGACTAACTGAACCAAGGACTTTGCTGAGCTAATGCTTCATCTCAGATCATACGACTCTCAAAGGTAGAAATTTTAGTACCAGGGAGAGCAAGTGAAGACAATTTTTGTATAAGCAAGACCTTTTCTATGCTCCTGAAAATCACTTAGGACTGGTTGATCCCAATGGTAGCTCCCAGTGAGGAAGTGAGAATCAGGAGGCTTGTATTTGCACAACCAGATGAGGCTCACAGACAGTCCCACTGGAATTCTATTCAACATGGAGTGAGTGTATCAAAGTGGCTGAGCATGGACCCTGGATTCAGACTGCCAGGGTTACAACCCCTAACTCATGATGCTACTATTCCACACGGTCATTCAATTTCCCCATCTTGATAATAATAATAAAGATAATATTATGGTGAAAATAATAATGCTTACTTCACAGGTTTGGTGTACTAATTAAGTGAGATTCATTCATTTAAAGAGTTCAGCCAAGTGTCAGTTCAATAACATTAACAATTGTTATTTTCATTATCAAATGATTGCCAGATCTAAATTATTTCTCAGCTGCTATGCACTCAAATATTACCTCAAAAAGCATTCAGAAAGCTAGTTTGAAAACAATGTTAGCACATAGAAATGTTGCATCCTGAAATAAGCAACTTATTCTCCTTTCTCCAAATGTACATCTAGAAAAATCAGGTTTTCCTTTGGGTTAGGCAAAGAGTTCTTAGCTATAACACCCCAAAACACAATCCATAACAGAAAAAAATGACAAATTGGACTTGATCAAAATTCCAAACTTTACACTTCCAAAAGGCCCCTTAAGAAAATGAAAAGACATGCCACAGATAGAGAGAAAATATTTGCAAATCATAGGTCTGATAAAGAAATTTTTGTTCAGAATAAAAACTCAAGATACCCAACTCCATTTAAAAATGAGCAAGTGAGAGCTGGGGTGTAGTTCAGTGGTAACGCACTTGCCTAGCATGAGCAAGGTCTTGGATTCAACCCTAGCACTTCAAAAAACGGGAACAAATGATGTAAATATATATTTTACCAAGACAAGCATAAGAATAATTAACAAGTACATAGAAGTACTCAATATCATTAGTCATTAAGGAAATGTAAATTAAAAGCACAAAGTAGTAGCTACACTTCACACCCATGAGGATCACTATAGTAAAGAATACAGGCATGGAGCTAGGGATGTAGCTCAAGGGTAGAGCACTTGCTCAGAACACAGACCCTGAGATCAATCCCCAGTCACACACATGTATACAGACATACACACACACACACACACACACATTCAGGCAACAATAAGTGTTGTCAAAGATGCAGAGACCTCCCTCATACTTTGCTGGTAGGAACATAAAATAGTGTAGCCACTTAGGAAAACAATTTAAAAGTTTCCTAAAAGTTAAACATAATAAATACCATATAAATTCTCAATTCTACTCCTAGGTATCAAAGACAAATGAAAATGCTTTTATAGATACTTGTATATGAATATTTACGGCAGCATCATTCATAATATTAAAAAAGTGAAAACTATCCAAATGTTGTATTTTATACAGTGCAATACTATTGGGATGCAGCTTTAAAAAGACCCCAATTTGTGTGATTTGTTTGTTTGTTTGTTTTTCGTAGTGCAGGGGATCAAACAAACAGCCTCATTCATGCTAGGCAAAGCTCTCTACCACTGAGCCACATGCCCAGCCCATATAATTTCAGTTTTACAAAGAGTCCAAGAAAGGCAAATCTACAGAGACAGAAAGCAGATTAGTGGCTGCCTTGGGCTAGGGGTAGAAATGGTGAGTGGCTGTAAGTGTGTACCAGGGATCTTTCTGCGGTGAGGGAAATGCTCTAAGACTGGATTCCATCAGTGGATTCAACTGTACACTTGAAACAGCTGAATGTTATGATTTGTAAACTATACCTCAGTAACATCATTTTAAAAAATTGGGGTCTGTCCTGTTGGCCTGTGAGTTTTTACCTAAGTTTTTTTTCTTTTTTTTTTTTTAAAGACAGAGGGACAGTGAGAGAGAGAGAAAGAGAGAGAGGGAGAGAAGCAGTTTTTATTTAGTTTTTCATGTGCCTTTGGTTGTTCCGAGGCTTCGTGGGGTATGTGGTGCTGGGGTTCGGACTCAAGAACTTGCGTTTGCCAGGCAAGCACCATAACCACCGAACCACCACTCCAGCCCTTTTACCTAAGTTTTTTAAACAATGAAAGCAAACTTAAAAGTTATGGATTTTTTTTTGGTAGCACATTCATAATGAAGTCTCAGAGCAACAAAAGCCACATGAAAAACTAAATAAAATTGATTCTCTCTTTCTCTCTCCCTCTCTCTCTCATTGTCCCTGTCTCTTAAAAAAAAAAGTTATGGATTTTTAAATTTTGATCCATTTAAAAATTTGCATTGTAAAATAGTAATGAAAGAACTGTATGCAGGAGACAAGGAAAACAAAATCAAGTATAAAAAATATTGATCCAGACAAAATAAAATTCAAGAAAAAATCATTAAAAGTGACAGGGATGTTCGCTCCCATAAAAGGTATAACCGACTGAGAGAATGTAATAATCATCAGTCTTTAAGCCTTCAGTAGCAGACTTTCAGATTTTATGAGGCAAAACCCAATTAGAACAACAGATGAAATTAAAAGATCTGTGTTTCTGGGACAGTAAACACCTCAGAGGTGAACAGATCAAGTAGGCTTAAAGAAAAGAAAATATATACGTGTGTATAAATAAAACTTCGATCCTTTTCCAATAGCCATAGAACATGCTCTCAAATTAATCATGTATTAAGACTCACAAAAAGTTGAATAAATTCTAAATATCAGGATTGATTTATTTATTTAGAGAGACAGCACACAAGCAAGAGAGCTATTTTTTTAATCTGGTTTTAATTTTTCCTCCACTTAGTTATGTATGTGGTGCTGGAGATCAAACTTATATCCTCATGCGTGCCAAGGCAAGCTCTCTGCCCTTGGGCTACCTCTCCAGCCTCAGATTTTATTTTCTGAAAATAAAATTATATGCTTTTTACTGCTGTCAGGAAGTCCATAGCATTCACTATGAAAATCCTCTGCGTTAAATCTCTATTTAAAAAGAGAGAGAGAGAGAGAGGGACAATGAGAGAGAAAGACAATCAATTTTTTATTTAGTTTTTCATGTGGCCTTCTTTGCTCTGAGACTTCGCTGTGCATGTAGTGCTGGGGCTGGAACTCACATCCTTGCACATGCTAGGCAAGTGGCAAACCACTGAGCCACTGCTCCAGCCCCCGTCTCCATGGTTTCGATTTGTCAAATAATTTCAGCAGGCGTGTGTATGGTTACATTGACTCCCCCATTTCTGCTAAGAAATTTAAGAATCTAAAATCCCAAATACATTCCTTGCTTGCCCTTTCTTTGCTTTGCTTAGATTCTACTTGGCCTCATTCCTGTTGAGTAGAAGAAATGCTTTGCTCTCATATTCCCTGGGCAATTCTGCCAATTCCACACATTCATTTTTTTTTTCACTTTTAAAAAATTTCCCCTAAGGCTTATTCCCTTCTTTTCCCAGGTACTATGCTTGGAAGCACCAGCACTGATAAGTTTCACTCTGAATTAGGTGACAGTCTCCCTAGTGACCCCTTCCTCCTTGCCTCCCACGCTCCCTGCCCTGACTGCTCTCTAGTTAGGATTCAGGTTTTTCTAGTAGGTTCCTTGTCATTTGCTTCTTGATCCTTGACTATTTACCCTGCCAGGCACCTGTGTAAAGCTCTAGTGAGACAGTGGTAAATAAAACACACTGGCTTGAGGCTGGAGCTCAGTGGTTGGAGCACTTGCCTGGTATTCGAGGACCCTTCAAACCCCAGCACCACATACATGGAAAGGTATCCGAGAAACAAAGGCCAAATGGAAGAATAAATAAAATGATTCCCTCTCTCTCTCTCTCTCTCATTCTCTCCCTTTTTCTAAACAAACAAACAACCAAAAAAAATCACACTGGCTTTTACAGAAATGCAGAGCATGAATGCAGGTGGAAAAGTGACACTTGCATAGGTAGAAAAATCCCCAGTACAGGAAGCAAAGAAGAGTGAGGGTGAAGGGAGGGCGAAAACGAAAAGCTAGAGTTGCAAATCCCCCTTTCCCAGGGATTTTGTGTGTTTGTGCCTTCTTCTGGAGTTCTTGGATGAAACTGTCCTCTCTCCCTCTCTGTAAGATTAATGTGATTCTTCTCCAATCTTTCCTTCCGTAAGTAAGCTTTGTTATCCATTTTCTATCTAGGTTCTAATTGTCATCTTTCCTAGTCTGATGACTTCTATTTTAACTCCTATATATCCCCCTTTTACTTCCAACCAGACTTGATTTAAATACTGCAAAGAAAAAACAGTCACAGGCCAATGCTAATCATTTTTAGTTTTCTAGTTTTCAACTCCGCTACAGACTGACAAAATGGGCTGATATCGTCTGAAACCCAGCTCAAACCAGCCAACATCTTCAAGTCACTGATGGAGCTCAGGTGTGGATACCTTAGCCAACAAATCACTTGGCAGGGTGTAGGAAAGACCTTCTGCATCCTGTTTAGCAGAAGGGCTGTGACCATTGTGCCTCTGCAGTGAGAATTCTGAGGACATTCCAATGAGAACTTTTCAATCTGCGAGCTGGCACTGGGATGTGGGACAAGGGGACTCCAGCCAGCTGGAGGAGAACAGCTCTTCTGTGGAGCAACATGTTCACTGTCCCAGCACAGTGCCTTCCTGCCCAAGTACACCGGGACTTGAACCTTTAGGAAAGAAACATTGAGATACTGGCTATGCAACTTGCAAGAGCACCTAAACTGCTTGCCGGAGAACCATGTTCTGCTGTTTGTTTTCCCCTGCCAAGCAAATACTTAAATCTAGCCAAAGCTAGCTTCCAAAGAACGACTGATGAGAGGGGCAAGGAGATCTGGGTGGCAGTTACAGGGGTACCTAAAATGGAGGAACTCATGGAAGTGAACTCTGGATTCCCACACTCCACATGTTAAAAACTTGAAAACAGAGACAGATGCGGGTGCTGGTTGCAAAACCACGTGAATCTATTTAGTGCCACTGAACTGTTCACTTAAAAATGGTTAAAATGAAAAGATTTATATATATTTACCACAATAAAAATTAAAATGCACATAGATAATTGAGTATAGCTCACTACCATATACTAAAAGATGCCAATTAACCCTAATGATGGGAAAGTCATTCTTATAAAATAGATGGAAAATGACACTTCTCTGTGGGCAAAATTTGCCTCGGCTCTTCACTCAACTTTTCCCAAGTTGCCTCCTTTCCAAGGCTTATAATCTCTACTAGAAAATGGAATAATTGACGGTGTGGCTCCTGTCCAGGCCTCCTTGCAACCTTGACCTGGCCCAACCCTCACACTCTTCCCTTGCATGCATGGACTTCCAGGCTTGGGGGAAGCTGAACAAAGGCCTAGAGTTCAAGGGGAGGGCAGAGTACATGGTAGGGCAAAGACAGGAGGGGAAAGGCCCTACAAGTATCTGCTCACTGCCTATCTCTGGCTTCACCCACCTCTCCTCCCCCAGCCTAGGCAGGAGGCAAATGTAGACTTTTAGTCAGGAAAGAGACCTTAGGTCATCAAGATCTACCTCCTTATTTTTAATTCATTTCATTTTTAATGGGACAAGGAAAGCACAGAGAGGTGAAGGGGCTTTTCCAAGGTCACACAGCCACTGGAGGCTGAACTAGGACTAAAAATCAGGCCTGGTCATGTCTTGTGCTATACAAGACCTGCATTTTGTGTACAGTCTTGCCTCTGCTGCTCTTCCGTCCCTCTATTCCTTCTTTCTGCTCCTTCTTCTTTCTTTCCCTGTATTCCTAACTTCCTGCTAGGGCATTTTTTATAACTCCTTTATTGAGGTTTAATTCACATGTTATCACATTTACCCTAAGTTTATAGTTTAATAGGTTCTTGTATATGAAATATTATGCAACCACGTCAATTTTAAAGCATTTTTGTCAACCCGGAAAGAACCCTGTACCCGTTAGCAGCAACTCCCCACTTTCAGTATGTGATCCTTGTGACTGGCTTTTGCCTCTCCACCCAATGTTTTCAGGGTTCACTCACGCTCTGCCCTCCACATCGTCAAGTTGCCCTTCTCGGGGCAAATGGGATAAAGTGGGCAGAGGGAAGAGTGAGCGAGCAAATTCTGAGTTACCACCCAGCAGCACCATGAGATGAGGCAGGACTCCCAACCTCCCATGTGCCATCTCCTAAGCAGCCTCTTTCCGTTAATCTCATTTAGTTTCATCTTCATCCTCTAGAAGCATCCATCCCCGATTCAATCGTGAAACCTCAAAGAGGAAGTCAGTAGCTTCTCCAGGGCAATTCGGGTTACAAGGAGCAGAACAGGACTGGAATTCATGTTGCCTGGCCCCAAAGCCCAAGGTCTCTCCCTGGACAGGGGCCGCCTGCCTCTGGAGCTGTCAGACTCTGGCAATGATTGTTTCATGTCCACAGCTGGTGGGGACTTCTGTGCTTTGGAGGCATTTATTTCCCTGACCCAGAGACTCCTTATTCAATACCCAGCACCCACCCATCCTTTCTTCATTGCCACGATATTTCTTTGTGTGTCTTCTTTTCTTTTCTTTTTTTGGTTGCTGAACCCAGGGGTGCTTAACCACTGAGCCATATCTCCAGTCCTTTTTATTTTGTATTTTGGGACAGGGACTCTCTTGCTTAAGGCCTAAGTTGCTAAGTTTGGCCTCAAACTTGTGATTCTCTTGCCTTAGCCTCCTGAGTTGCTAGGATTACAGGTGTGTGCCACAGTGCCAGGCTTGCCACTCTATTTCTAAAAGTGAAGGAAGAACACAGCCTACAGGCCAGTGTAGGGGACTGGACGAAGCCCAACACCTATGCAGTGGACTCCGCTACAGAACAGACTGAGGAAGAGCCTTCTGAACTGATAGGGAATAATCTCTATACACAGTGAACAAAAGTCATGTGCACAACAGCCACTATTGTATTAAAAACTGTGTATGTGGGGAGAGTGGAGAGGAGATACACGCAGCCGTGTGTGCATACAATAACTCCGAAGAAATTTCCAAAAATGTAAAACCCACTTGCCTTCATGGAGGGGAACTCAGGAGCTGGGCACAGTGCTGGCTGGAATTTCATTTCTGAGCATTTTGAGTCTTGTACCTGTTGGAACACATGAATATATTACCTATGAAAAAATGCATACACATTTCAAAGTCTATTCACATTCAACAAATACTAACAAGCCCCTTGGGCATGATAGGTCCTGTTGTGGGTGCTGGGGATACACTTGAGAACAAGACCAACCAGGAGAGATTTACAAGACTTTTGTAGGCACCGTACCTTTTTGTTTCTGTGTCCAAAAGACCAGCTCCCTGCCCGGCTCCTCTAACATCAGACATTAACTCCTCTGTGGACAGCAATCTTCTTTCCTCTCTGATTTGAAGGCATTTATAGTCTGCACCACACTTAACAATCACCTGCCCTTTTGTTCAGTTTGGTGTGGATTTAAGCAAGCTCAATGTAGAGCATCCTTGTTAAGGTGCTGTCCACCTTCGCATAATTGTCTGAGATCCTCCCAGGACCTGCAGAATACCCCGCTTCTCCATTCCCACTACATACCTGCTCCCTGTTGCCACTATCTGAGGGACAAGAGATGGGCACCGGATGGGGAGAGCCTGAGTCCAACTCCTGCTATCTCTGTCTCTTTCTCTCTGTCTCAGGTTGGGCAAGTCACCTCACTTCAGTTTCCTTATCTGTAAGGACAGGACCTATGTCAAGGGCTACTAGGATAATTAAATGAATTAATATAGAAAGCCCTTGTAAGTATCAGGCACATGGAAAGTTCTACCTTGATTTTGTTAATCATTGCTACTATCTTTAGTCAGGCCCTCCCACCAGCCCTCCTCTGCCCCTCAGGTTCAACCTGGAAATACAGTCCTTATGCAAGACTCAGACACACCGGTACTGTTATACTCCTGCTTGACTTCCAGTCTAGCTTGGTAAGGTTGGGCTCTGCATATCTCTCCTCTCTTCCACAACAAAATTAGCAGTTTCCTCCTTAGAATGCCACTGTCCCTAATACACTTTTCAATAGAACGTTATATTCGCACCGCCATGTATGTTCCCTGGTAATCAAGAGGTTAGGGCAGCAGGGGCTTGGGGAAGAAGAGCTATCTCCAACATTCTAGACCAAGCCTGCCATTCATTTACCAAAGGTTCTAGACGTACCTCCAGATGTGTTATCCCATTTTGACATCACTATATTTGGGAATCTCAAAAAAAAAAAAAAAAAAGGAAGTCTGTAGCAGGGGTCATACATACATACATAGGTGAAGGATCCAATAATAAATATTTTCGTATATGTGGGCTTTAGGGTCTCTGTTGTACCTACTGAACACTGCCCTTGTATCTCCAAAGTAGCATCAAACAGTAGGTAAAGGACTAGGTATGGCTATTCTCCAATCAACTATTTAAGGGCACAGAAGTTTGAATCTTCTATTATTTAAATTTGTCACAAAATATTTATTTTCTTTCAACTACTTAAAACGGAAAACCCATTCTTAGGCTTGCGAACCCGCATGGTAGGCTGGCTATGGAACACAGGCGGGTAGCTTGTAGACTCGTGGTGTAAAAACTCTTTTTTCTATTGTCAAGATGTCTTGGGGCCAGGATTGGTGGCTTATGTGTGCTAATCCTAGCTACTCAGGAGGCTGAGGCAGGAGGGTGGAAAGTTCAGCCAGCCTGGGTGACTTAGCCCAAAACCCTATCTCAAAACAAAACGAAATAGGTTGGGGTCACAGCTCAGTGGCAAAGTGCTCGCCTAATAAGTCCAAGGCTCTGGGTTCCTCAATCCCCGCAGAGTGCCAGGAAACACAAACACCTTCCAAAACTCTTAAAAGTGGGGTTGCCAGAATTACCAAGTAAAACTAGAAAGCACCCGGCTGACTTTTCTCATTGTCAAGTATGTCCGCTCAGCATATTCCCGCATTTCATCGGACACCCCACCTCAAAGGTTATAGTACCCTGGAGGCGGGAGGATACCAATCGCCGCCCTCTCCCTGCCCCCACCGCCGCGCCCGCTCCCGGGCACGAGTCCCACGTGCGGATTCCCCGGGCTTCTCCGAGAGTGGCAGGACACTCCCGTTATTTGTCAATCACTGGGGAGGGGCGGGTGTTCCGGGCAGGAAGTAGGGAATGCGAGGGGGCGGGGAGAGGCCCCTTCCCCACGCTGGGGAGCGGGCGGGCGGAAGGCGGCGCCGGGCACGTGGGCGAACCTCCCGGCCTGCAGGGGGCGCGCGGTCCAGATGGAGCCCCCGGAGGGCGGCCTGGGCGGGCCAGGAGAGCTCCGCCCAGAACTCGCTCCCCGGGGTTGCCAGGGAGACGAAGGGGCGGGGCTGACAGTTGGCCAATCGGTGTGAGGATTCAAAGCGTTCGCTGCGTTCACGCCGTAGTCGTTGCCAGCTCTTACTGACAAAAGCGGTAACAAATAATTATAAAAATAAATAGTAATAAATAAAAATACTCCAGCCCTGTGTCAGCAAGCAAAGGAAGAACTTCGTATTTACTTCTGAGCCTATTTAGGTGGGAGAAAGGCGTCCACAAAGGACCGCGCAAGGCAGCGGAGACTGGTGGGGCGTGGGGACCGGAGTCCACCAGGATGACAGTGTCAAGGGCAGAACTGGAACTGCATGGGGCTGGAGGCTTGCCTGGCATGTCTCAGGACCCGGGTTCAAACCCCAGCCCCACGTACACAACTAAGTGTTGGAGAAACAAAAACCAGACGAAAAACTCAAAATTGAATCTCTCTCTCTCTCTAAAACAAAACTGCAACTGTATGAATGTCCCCACGCTGAGCATCCCAGGCCCATCTTCAAAGACCTACTTCCAGTTCATGTTAGTTTGCTCTTCTTGATTTGGTTCATTAATCCAAACGCTTTTAATGAAAGAGCCTGAGTCTTCAGGGAGCCTCTTGCCCCTCACCAGCTCCAATACCCAATGTTTTTCTCCTTTAAGCTCCTCAGGGCGCTTCCTGTCATTGTTCAGCTGGCAGCGAATCCTGCACTAACTTAGCACTTCTGGAACTGAAATGCTAATGAGATTTTTTGTTTTGTTAAAACGAGTTTTTCTATGGTGAAAAATTTCACTTGTTTGTCTAATGACAGGAATATGGCTTAATAGCCCTGTGTTTGGGTAAAGTACTTTTGACCCTTCAAGTCACAGCAGTCAACGGTGACAATAATCATACAATCAACTCAAGAGATAGTTATCAATAGTAATATAGAAATAGAAAAGTGAATATGATTGTCACTGCATAGTTTTAAGTGATTTGAATCAGTAATTACAGTGTGGACGATTGCCCTAATCCTTGGCATCACGTACTGTACATCACATACATACTCACCATTTTGATTCTTAACTCATCATTCTTTCTTAATTATGTGAATTTTCATTTTTATAATCCTTCTCTAAAATTCACTGTAGTTTTCTCCTCTTAGTTGTTAAAGCAGAAACCTGACAAGGCCTTCCTTCTTTGAAAAGAGAAAAGAAAAAAAAAAAGCTTAATAAAATACATAATAGCTGATATGTAAGTGTCTACTTAAGGTTTCAAGTTTTAAACTTTGAATTAGTCACAAACTATTCATTTTATTATTACCAACTCTACCACATGTAAGTGGCCTATGGTAAAAACACTGGGACACTTAACATTGTTGTTCATCCAAGCAGTATTAGCTCTGAAAATCTATTTTTCTTGTTTTTATTTTATTAGCAAGCAGAGAAATCAGCAAGATAGTGGCTATTGAACTCAGGGAGATATGTGTGTGGGTACCTTGCCTAATATACATTTTAACTACCAATTCATCTTGAAACTCTTAAATGAAATATTTTTCAGGATTTGTTTTCAGTGTTTCCTCTGTTCTTTTAAGTGTCTTACAGCAGAAGGCACAGAAAAATCCTTGAGAGTTTCGACTTATTGAAGCATCTACTATATAAGGAAGCACATAAACAAATAGATGTATTTAGAGTGGATTTTAATATTTAAAACACAATCATCATTTGTTTTGTATTTATTTATTTTTGGTCCTGAGGATTGAACCCAGGAGTGCTTAACCACTGACCCACATCTCCAGTCCTTTCTTATTTTTTGTTTTGATACAGGGTCTTGCTAAGTTGCTTAGGGACTCACTAAGTTGCTGAGGCTGGTTTTGAACTTGCAATCCTCCTGCCTCAGCCTCTTGAACCCTGTAGTCTTTATTTTTAAATGGTCAGCTAAAATAAGGTATTCAGAAGTTAAATCTAAAGTAGCAATTTGACCTCTGTTTGCTCTTCACAAATATCAAATAAATTATATTGTTATTTTCTTCCACCAAATTCAACTTTGTAAAATAATCATTCTTTTAAAATGCATTTCTTCTTGAAGTTCTAAGCAACTGAGTCTATGAGAAAAAAAATTATGATGGTAAGCCATTTTTTAAATGGGCACCGGTATACTAATAATTTCAAAACAGCCATTAATAATGAAAAGTTATCTACAATTATCTTAAAAAATGCATTCCTTAATTTGTCTGGATTATGAGTGCATTTTCACTGGAACATTTTATTTAACTTGATGTCCAGTGATTTTTTTTTAAAGATAGAGGGAGAGAGTGAGAGAGAGAAAGGGAGAATCAATTTTATTTTTTCATCTGCCCTTTGTTTCTCTGACACTTAGTTGTGTATGTGGTGCTGGGTTTTGAACTCGAGTCCTCATGCACAGAGAAAGGGAGCTACTGGCAAGCAGGTTTTACTACTGCAACCTCAGACACAGCCATCTTCCTGAACAACTAGGTCCCTTCAGCATTATCTGCTCAGATGGCTCCTACTCCTTCAATCCAAGCCAATCAGCATCATCTACCATTGATGAGTACTGAGGATGTAGCTTTGTGGTAGCCCTTGCCTAGTGTACACAAAGTTTGAGGTCCATCCCCAGTCCTCCCCCAATCTAACAATGGTGATGAATCACTTTCTATGAGGTAGACATCTTTCTGGGCATTTTAGAGACAACACTAATATCTATGATGTTGTCCCACATCAGAATAGAAGGCTCAAAAACATAAAGTCACAGGCGGAGGGGGTAGCTCAGTGATACAGCGTGTGCTCAGCATGAGAGGCTCCAGAGGGTCAATTTTCAGCATCAAATAAAATAAAATAAAAACAACTCCCCTCCAGAAAGCCCCAAACATTAGTGGTTCACCGTGATTGGTTATTCTGACACTTTCATTCAAACACCTCAGGGACAAATATCTCCATCATTTTATTTTCTTTTCTTTTTTAAAGAGAGAGAGAGAGAGAGAGAGTCAATTCCACTGTTTTTCATGCGGCTCTCATTGCTCTGACACTCCATTGTGTACGTGGTGCTGGGTTTCGAACCCACATCCTTGTGCATGCCAGCAGCCCCATATCCATCATTTTCTATACGCCTATAGGATAGAAGCCAAATTCCCCACTGGCAGGCAAGGTGCTGTGCTGTCTTCCCAATCTTATCGCCTGCTGGGCTCCAGCTTGACAGCTCTGTTCCAGACTGGCATGTCTGTTCCTTCTCCCCCAACCCACAGGCTCGCACCCAATGCCCAGCCTTCCATCCACTGTTCCCATGATCTAAGATGTCTTCTTTTCACCTTTATGCCTACTCATAATCCCTGTGACGACAGGGTACTGCACTCTTCTCCTTTGTGCCTGTTCAGATCCTGTGTAGTTATCTTCCATCTCCTGTCATGTTCTTCTTCTTAAATGCTGAGGCCCTACTGGTTCCACTTCTCCTGTGATTCCTACTTCTCATACCAGTTACAGGGCACCGATCACACACGGCTGTACACCAAAGCATTAGCTGAGACCAGCTGACTCACAGCTGCACACGGGAACGTGGGGAAGAGAATATTTTGGGACATACAGTAACTGTGCCGTGTGTGTGCGTGTGTGTGTGTGTGTGTGTGTGTGTGTGTGTGTAAAGGCAGAGAGTGAGACAGAAAGAGAGAGAGAGAGAGGGAGAGAGAGAAAGAGACAGAGCTAGACAGAGCCAATCCAGAGAATTTTCCCTTAATCTGTTTTACCAAGACCTGGGGGAAAAACAGCTTTCCCTGGACAAAATGCTAAGCAGACAGAATTTATCACTGGTGTCTTTTAATATAGCTTTCCTGCCCCACAGGTTCTTCCAAACTATAGGTATGTGTGCATTCGTGTTCTGCTTTCTCCCTATTTTTTCTTTCCAATGTGGAAATAACAGAAACAGATGTTGTACTATATGTCAGATACTTTTTCTTTTTTAAGAGAGAGGAAGAGAGTGAGAGTGATGGAAAGAATCAATTTTATTTATTTTTTCAACTGGCCTTTGTTCCTCTGACACTTAGTTGTGTATGTGGTGCGCTGGGTTTTGAACCCAGGTCCTCACGCATGCCAGGCAAGAGCTCCAACTGCAGTGGCCCGGCTCCTGCCCCTGTCACATACTTTTGTAAGCACTTCATAAGTATTAACTAACTTAGCCTTCCTAAAAACCCTCAGCGGTAGGCATTATTATTACCTCCCTTCCTTTTAACAGATGAGACTGAATCACAAAGCAATTAAGTTTTCTAAGGTCTCATAACTGGGAGTCAAAGCTAAGCTCTCAGTTAATATACTGCCTCGTCAGGAAAATGATGTAGGCTAGAGTGGTAGCTCAGTGGTTGGAGTGCTTACCTGGCATGGGTGAGGACTGGGTTCAAACCCCAGCATTACATACACAACTAAGTGTTGGAGAAATAAAGGCCAGATGAAAAAAAAAAATAAAGTTGATTCTTTCCCTGTCTTTAAAAAGGAAAAAAAGAAAATGATGTATTTTTTTCTGATTGTGAAAGTAATGCCTGCTAAGTGTTTAAAAAAAAATCAGAGGGGGCTGGGGGCATAGCTTAATGGTACAACACTTGCCTAGGATGAGTGAGGCCCTTGGTTTGATTCCTAGTAGTGCAAAAAATTAAATCAAATAATAAACAAAGTAAGCGAGTATCAACCATAATCCTATCACCTACTCACGCAGATATAAATGTACAGTAGTTTGCATTTTTTAAAAAATGGAACTATATTATAAATATTGGGTGGTTTCCTTTTTGTCTTTTAATTCAAATTTTTAAAATTTTAAATGACTTCATTGAGGTATATAGCTAAAGTTCTTTTAAATCCATTCGCACTCAGTCCCATTTCCTGCTCCCAGCCCTAGTAACTACTAGTCTGTTTTCTCTCTCTCCTGATTTGCCTCTTCTGGACATTTCATATATATAGGTGGCCTTTTGAACCTGGCTTCCTTTGCTTAGCTTAATGTCACATTTCATCCATGCTGCAGCATATATCACCGTTTTACTCCTTTGATGGCTAAATAATATTACATTAAGTATTCCGCATTCTGTTTGTTTGTTCGTGTGTTGATGGATATTTGGACTGTTTCAAATGAGTAATGCTGCTATGAACTTTCATTTATCTGGGGTTATATACAGAGGAGTGGAACTGTTGGGTTATATGGTAAGTATTTCAAATGGCTGTATCATTTTACATTCCTGTCAGCAAGCCATGAGAGTTGCAGTTTCTCTATATTCTAGCCAATATTTGCTATTGTCTTTTTGAATGTTGATATCACAATGGCTTTGATTTGCATTTCTCTAATAACTAATGCAATTGAACATCTTTTCAAATGTTTATTGGTCATTTTGTTTGGTGAAATGGACACCTGTACACATTTTTCTTTTTCTTTTTTTCTTTTTTAAAGAGAGAGGGAGAGAGAGAGAATATCTTTTACTTAGTTTTTCATGTGACTTTCATTACTCTGATACTTGGTACTGGGTTTCTGACCCTTGTCCTTGCGCAAGCCAGGCAAGCGCAGTAACTGCTGAACCATAGCTCCAGCCCATGTGTCCTCAGTTTTGAACTGGGCTTTTGTTGTTTTTCATTGTGTGTAGTGTTGGGGATCCAACCTGAGGCCTTGTGCATGCTAAGCAGGCACTCTACCACTGAGGTATATCCCCAGCCCTTGCTTTTAAATTATTGAATCAAGAATGATTCTTTATATATTCTGGATACTGTCCTTTATCATGAATGATTTCTAAATATTTTCTTACAGTTTGTGGCTTATTTTTTCACTTTTTAAATTGTGGCTTTTGAAGCACATTTTAAATTTTGATGAAGTTCAATTTATTAATTTTTTGTATAGCTAGTGCTTTTGGTCTTATATGTAAGATTTTTTATTTTTTTGGGGGGTGGGTGGGTACTGGAGATTGAACTCAGAGGCATTTAACCACTGAGCCTCATCCCGAGCCCCCCATTTTTTGAGAAAGAGAGAAGGACATAGAGAGAGAGAGAAAGAGAGAGAGAAAGAAAGAATCAATTTCATTTCGTTTTTATGTGGCTTTCCTTGCTCCAACACTTTGTTGTATGTGTGGTGCTGGGGTTAAAACCAGTGTCCTCTCGCGTGCCAGGCAAGTACCATAACCACTGAGCAACTGCCCCAGCCCCATCCCCATCCCTTTTTATTTTTTATTTGACACAGGGTCTTACTAAGTTGTCCTGGGCCAGGACAGCTGGCTTTGAACTTGCAATTCTCCTGCCTCAGCCTACCCAGTTGCTGGGATTACAGGCATGCACCACCAAGCCCAGCTTCATATTCAAGATTTTTAAATCTAAGACATTTTAAGACTGTCTCCTGACTCCTCTGATCAGTATGTCTTGGACATATTTCTAAGTCATTGAGTACAGATCCGTATCTTCATCTTTTTGTTTTCTGGAAAGAGGAAGAGGAAGAAAGGAGATAGTTGGGTCACGCTATTAAAAATGTTCAGTACCGGGCTAGAGCTGTGGCTTGGTGGTTACAGTGCTTGCCTGGCATAGGCGAGGACCTGGGTTCAAACCCCAGCACCATGTGCACAGCTAAGTGTCAGAGAAACAAAGACTAGATGAAAAACTAAATAAAATTGATTCTCTTTCTCTCTCTCTGTCCCTTTCTCTTAAAAAAAAAAAAAAAAAGTCCAGTATGACTCTGTTCATGCTTGGGTCTTCCTACTTCCTTTTTGGATCATTTCCTGTCTGATACCTCTGCTGTGGCTTGTGAATAAAAACTTCACTTGGGTATTAATTTCATTACCACATTTTGTTTCAATACCTTGGTCACATAAGTTCTTAGGTCTAAATTTTCTACAGTTTTAAATCCCTCCATCACAGATTCCAGTGATGGGATCCCATAAAGAACATATATAGGGCTGGAGCAGTGGCTCAGCGGTTAATGCGCTTGCCTAGCATGCGTGAGGACCCGAGTTTGAACCCCAGCACCACGTACACAACTGAGTGTTATAGCAACAAAGGCCATGTGAAAAACTGAATAAAGTTGTTTCTCTCTCTCCCTCTCTCTCTCTCTCACTGTCCCTCTTTCTTAAAAAAAATTAAAAAAAAAGAGCATATATATTCCCATGATTTGGGATGTGGTAGCTACTGCTCCCTGCTTCTACCTCATTCTTTAAAGCTAGACTGGGACTTGGGAAAGATTGAGTTTGAACTTATGTATTAAGTGTAGATATAAAATAGTGGATAATAGCAACTGTCTTATGTGTTTTATTTATTTATAAAGAGGGACAGTGAGAGAGAGAGGGGGAGGGAGGGAGAGTCAGTTTTATTTAGTTTTTTCATGTGGCTTTCGTTGCTCTGACACTTCGTTGTGCATGTGGTGCTGGGGTTTGAAACTTGCCAAGCAAGTGCTGGAACCACTGAGCCACTGCTCCAGCCTATCTTATGTGTTTTAATAGAAGACTTTCAGGGATTAGGATATCCCTGAATAAAAAAGTGGTTATCATGTAAGAGGTTCCAAAATGGGTGTATGGTTGCATCTTGGCATCTGTCAGAAGTAGAGCTTCACTGATTTCATGAGTAGAGTGAGATGCATTGTGTAAAGCTGGAAGCTTCTTCAGGAAATAATTTTCAGACAGCTAATAGTAATGAAGAAAATCTACTCTGAATTAGAATGGGGGAAAGGCAGATAAAGGATTTCAGAGCTCAGTGCTGAACATGGCAAACTGTTGACAGAAGTGGCCACTGGACACCCCTTTCCATGAGAAATCAAGTGGTTGGCCATGCTCCTTTTGAGAACTAACCCTCTGGGGCTGTGGCCCACAATGTGGAAGGACAGAACACTGGTGAAGAGTAAGGCACGTGGGGGAGGGGTGTAAACGTAGCCTCAAAGCACAACTGCCATTGCAAGGTTAGAGAAGGGACAATGAACAAAGAGGCTTGTACAGGTCAACAAAGAGCTCTTCCAAGCTGGTAGGAATAACAGGCTAAGAAATGCAGAGGGAGATCATTCAAAGTGCTTTGAGACAAGCCTAAGGTTTTCAACTTTTGTTTTTCAGTGGAAAACAATACCTAGTCACTACAGAGGTCCTGGGGCTGTGTACATAGAATATACTGGAAAAATAAGAAATGGAGAGACTGCTGGCAGCTACTGCATAGATTCAGACTTCAGATGAAGGGCTGGGTTTAGGAGGACGGGTGGATGTGTGGGAAGAATTGATCAGGAGGCATTAGGGATGGATTTGCTGTGCAAGAACAGAGAGGAGACAGACATGGCAGGGGGTGGGGGGTTGGGAATTGACGGTGAGAATCTGGGAAAGGCTGGAAGATCATGGTGTCTATTTTTAAATGTACTACATACCTAAAATACACAGATCTTAAGTGTAGAATGAGTTTTGATAAAGATCTACATCTGTGTAACCCCCGTCCTCCCAGTCCACAGTCTAAGTGAAGCTGCCTCAAAGACAAGATGTGAGAAAAAACTAGGGCTGGAATTATATAGACTGGTGAAGTTATATGGGGCCAGGAGGTAGAAATCTTGTGAACAGACGAAAATAGGTGCAGGAGTGGATAAATGGAAAGAAGGCTCCAACCTTTGAAATTTTGGGGGCACTTCAGGCCGACACACAGGGTCATATCTGCCCATATAAACGTAGAGATCTCTCTTCTCAGACTTTGAACCTCATACTCAAGGGTGAAAGAAACCACTTTCTGAGCTGGCTGCTGCCAAGGTCTCCCCTGCAGAACGTGGAGAATGTGCCTCTAAGGGGGGAAGGGAGCTAGAGGAGCCCACGGGGTGGTTGCACCTCCTCCAAGAAGCGTGCACTCTGCTAGCTAGCTGGTGATCCAGGAGGCTAGCTAGCTTCTTTGGTGCACTGAGCTCTGGCAGCCTGGTCTCGGGGCACCCCAGAGAGCTCTGAGGTCTTGCTCTGCACGTCGGTGCCTTGCAGCATCCCTGAAGCAGCGTGCATGCAGCTGGTGTGCAAGCGTGCACGCTGGAGCGCAGTGGCTGGAGTTGGGGGACAATGGGCGTGGCCTAGCTCCTTCACGCCCTCTCCCGCCTCTGCAATCCCGGGAACATTCTAAAAAGTATCCAAAAGTTCTACGCTGCGCGCCAAAAGAAAAAAAAAGCGCAACCCCCCACCACTCCTGGCGCTGCGTGTCCCGACCTCGCCACTCGGGCTGCACCTCCGGCTACCTCCGTCCACGCCTCCTGCACCTCCTCCTCGGGAGCCCAGCCGTCGGTTGGTTGGGTGCCTCCCTTGCAGCCTTGAAGCCGTCTCCGCCGCGAGAGGCGGTCGGAGTCCTTTCGCCGCTCCCTGGGGCAACATGCCCAATGACGACGCATTCAACAAGCCCTCGGCACCGTCCGAGACCCCGCACGCCCCCGGGGCACCGCCGCAGGGCAAGTCCGGGGGCTTCAGCAAAGCTTCTGGGGCGCTGCTGGGCGCTGCCGGAGGCTCAGGCGCCGGGGGCAGCGGTAGTGGCTCTGGCTCCGGGGCGTCGGGCCTGGGCTCATCAAGCAAGAAGTCCCCGCGGCTCCCGAAGTGCGCTAGGTGCAGGAACCACGGCTACGCGTCTCCGCTCAAGGGCCACAAACGCTTCTGCATGTGGCGGGACTGCCAGTGCAAAAAGTGCAACCTGATCGCCGAGAGACAGCGTGTGATGGCCGCGCAGGTGAGTGCGGGTGCCAAGAAATGGGGTTCAGCTCCTGGCTTCAGGGATAGAGACCTTTGGCGCGACCGGCTTTCTGCCGTGCCCGGGTTCGGGAGGGACCGACCGGGCGAGCACAGCCGACGTTCGCGACGCGCTAGGGGATCGAGGAATCCCAGCCACGCGCCGACGCCACTCGAGGGGACTGGGGAGGGGGACGCTTCCCGGATTCCGCCTGCTGAGTAGAGTTCACCCCGTCCGCGGCAGAGTTGCGGGGCTCGCTGCGGCGGCGGGACCCCACAGCCCCCAACCTTGCCCTCTAAGCAGAGTTGAGTTCGCTGCGCTAGGAAGGCTCCAGACCTGCGAGCCCGCCCTCCAGCACCGTTGCAGGGTTCGCTGTGCAATGTGGGGGTGCGGGGGCGACCCAAGGTGTCCCACCCCGCTCCCGGAGCGGACAGCTGCGAGGTTCGCTTGGCCAGGGCGTCCCCAGGGTCTCCGAACCCGTCCCCGGAGCGGGGGAGCACGGTTTGCTCCCCTCGTGGGGGTGGGGTCCCCCGGGACCCCGGACTCCTCTTCCCCGCTGAAATGCGCTTAAACTAGGTAGGGTCCGTGGGGGTGCCCGCGCGCGCAGCTTCGTCGGGCCGAAGGGAGACCCCTTGCAGCTGCTGAACGCGACGCCGCGCTCGTTTTTCTGGAAAAGTCCGGGTGATGGACGCCGGCGCGGCGTGGTTTCCAGCTCCGCGCACTTGGCGTCTTCGCCCGCAGCGGATCCGGGCCGTGCGCCTCAGCCATTTTGAGCGCCGCGGAAATTTTAATATTTTAAAATTTACTGTCCAGACCCAAGTTATGTAACTGCCTTGACCACATTTAAGAATTTTTTAAAACGGCGCGGGTTTGAAGCCGGTCGCTCGGTTTTAATTTTTTAAGTAGCGTCGACAGCAGGCTGGTAATTCAGCATCTTAACGGAAAGGTCTCGTCGGCTTCTAGAAGATTTTTCAAAGGCAGTAATAATATGCTTGCTTTCCAGCTAAACGTCGTTTCGTCTTTTAAAGACAGATTATTTAAAATAAAATGACACCCAAGAAGGGTTTGCTGATGCTATCTTTGATTAGGAAAGTGTCAAGTACACTTTGTTTTTTGGAAATAACTTGGATGTTGAACACGACTGCACAGATTCTTAAAGATCTTGCACACTCTGCGTGCATCAGATTTTAAAGCAGGTGTTTAAAATTAATTACAATATCTGCAGATATTGTAAAGGCAGTCAGTGAAAATAAAGGTCGTTCCCCGGAGTTTCTGCGTGGAGTTTAATAATCTGTAGAAATGAAAGGAGGTCGCTGGGTTTAACAGTAAGAAGCATCACACCGAGATTACTGTGAAAAACTTCGGGATATTTAAATACACTTGTAGGTAGAAAAATATTTGGAACATTAGTCATAGGCTTAATTTAATGTGGACCATATTCAGTGAATTTTCCTCAAAATGCAATAAAAATTTCCTAGTGGGGTGTTAATTTCTAACGAAGCCCCCCTTTATTAGGGGTACTAATTTTGAGGGCACTGCGGAATTAAAAACAAAAACAACTCAAGATTACTTTTGGAAGGAGAAACTTTAAGGATTTTTTTTTTTTTTGCACCAGAAGATTTGTGCTGTGCTAAATGAAACCTTTAAAATCTATATAGCAATTACATTTCAGTTATTCTAAAATAGGTTGAGATCAATTTTAATTATATAAAACAACTGCATTTGTAATTCAGAGCCAGCCCCTTCCCCTTTTAAGTAACAGTTAACAAACATTGAGAGAGAAGGTCTTGGTAAGTTATCCTTAGTTCATGGATTAGATAATCTGTATTTTGGGTGTGCAAGGGCTTTGTGTGAATCAGGGTGTAAGTATGCATGATATGTTAGAGGTTTGTAGGGTTTTAAATTTTTATTTCTTGGAAAAGTCATTGATATCCTGTTTCTAAGCCCTTGACTAATAGCAGAAAATCCAAGCTATAAGCTTAATTAGACTTTAATAATTATTTAAAGTTTATTTTTCTAAGGTAAAGACTCCTTTGGTTATGAGTGAAATCTACCTCCACAGTAATCAGCTAATTTTGGACTATAGTTTTCCTAAGACTATACAAATTGTAGTTATGTTTCTGATTTACCATTTTGATTTAACCTTTCAACTTGTCTTCAAGCCTCTGAGGCATGGGGTGCCTCACTTTCTCATTTCTTAATTACCAATAGTCCATTTCAATGGAAAGTCTTTTTGTTACAGATAGTAAACAAAAACACAATTTATCTCAAGTCTCTCTTTTTCCCCCTCAACTTTTAACAATGTTATTTAAAAGACTCTGAAGCAAAGAAGGACCATGAAGAGTTGTCAAAGTATGTCTGGTTCTTGCCTGTCCCAGTTCTGGCTCTTTTAGTTACCTAGAAAACCCACACACCTGACCTCTCCCTCTCTTCCCTTCCCACCTCTCCTTCTTCCAGAGACTTCCAACACTAGATTCCAGCCCTAGAGCATCCCTTCTTCACATGCTCCTCCACCCCTGGGAAACACAGTCTATGGTGTTTCCTTTCCTACCCACCCTGTTCGAGATTTCTGTGTCCCTTTCTCCTTCCCTGTTTGAGTGCTACCCATTCCATGCTTCAGGGCTCTGATGTGTTTCTACCCCAGGCTGATTTTTACATTTTTTTCCCTGTAGGATTGGTGTTATCACATTTTGTCCTGACTTGTAGTTGCATCCTTACTTGCCTCCTGTTTCTCCATTAAAGAGACCCAATCTAAACTCTCTGTTCCCAGTTCAGTGAACTTTTACATATTTGTGGAATGAAGGAGTAATTGATTAAATTTTTCCTAATCCATCAGTGAGTTTTCAAATCTTGAGTTTGAACTCCTTTCCTTGACTGATTATATAGGTTTTCCAGGTTCTCCACAGCTAACCCTATTTCCTGATAGTGTGCACACTTGTTTAAGAAGTGTTTCTGGGCTAGACACCCTGACTTTAAGCCATTTTTCATAGTTACCTGGGCAGCTGGGTAAGAAAAATGAGAAACGAGTAATAAATTTCTTAAGTAAGACTTGATCAGATTTCATCCCTGAGTCTGGGTGGTGGTATGGTGTTGGCAAAGCTGTGCAGGTGATTCTAGAGTGCTGGAGAATGATTCGCTACCCTGTGGTTCCAGGTGGCTCTGAGAAGGCAGCAGGCGCAGGAGGAGGAATTGGGCATCAGCCACCCCATCCCGCTGCCTAGCGCAGCTGAGCTGCTTGTCAAGAGAGAGAACAACGGTGGCAACCAGTGCCTCATGAATGAGAGCAGCAGCTCCTCCCAGCCGCCAGCGGCCAGTACACCCACAACTGCAGCCTCAGGTAACACGGTTGGGGGTGGGGGTCCCATGGGGCCCTTGCATGATGAAGGGCTGCAGCCACAAAAGCAGTCTCAGGATCCTCCTGAGCCACATTTAGAGCTTAGAAGTTTCTTATGGAATGTTCCCTCTGAAAGACTACTTTTGGCCTCATGAAGAGATGACCATGGCTTCTAGAAATGAAGGTTCAACAGCTTTACTTTCCTGCTGATTAGTAAAGGGTAAGGATCAGAGAATGTCAGGGAGGAGTGAGACTATTCCCGTTTCATCTTAGTCCACCCCTGCGTTTTAGGGTCATGAGTGGGGGCTAAAGATCCTTGTTTCCTAGAACTAGAAGTCCATTTCTCCAGCAAGGAAAGTATCCCTTTGGGGAAAGTGTCTGAAAAGGCCAGATCCTAGGTGTCAGATGTGGATGAACCTGGGAAGGAACATGGAAAGCATGTAGTCTTCCATGTGCTAAGCACCACCAGGGGTGATATATGTGCTAATTCATCTCACTTCCTCCCAGAGCCATTCTCGTAAGTAGGAGGTAGTAATCCATTTTAACATCATGAAAACTGCAGTGTAGGAAGTTAAGCTAAGTTACTGGCCAAGATGACTGAACTAGAAGGTGTGTGAATCAGTCCATCTCTCTCCCCAGGTTCACTGGGCATGCTATACAGGGTCTCCAAACTTCCTCAAGAACCAAGTAGTCTGGAGCTCACTCTTCACTGTGGAAGCCTCCAGCCACATGTAGTTATTTAAGTTTAAATGAATTACTATAAAATGAAAACATTAGGTTCCTCCTGTGAGCTGGCCACATATAACTGAGGGATGCCATATTGGAATTTCTGTCTCTCAGAAAGTTTCATTTGATGGTGCTGGTCTACAATGCAGAAGTTCTAAGAAATGCACCAAAGATCTGTGGAATTCTAGGATTTCTGACAATTAAATATAGTAATCCCCCTTTGGTCTATGAGGCATAGGTTTCAAGACGCAAATGAATTCCTGAAACCTAGGCTAGTACTAAACCTTGCATATGTATATATAGTTATTTACATGTAAATGTGTATATATGCAATATGCAATTTGTTTTTCCTATATATACATGTACCTGTGAAAAAGTTTAGTTTATAATTCAGGTACAATAGAGATTAATAATATTTAATAGTAAAATAGGACAATTAAAACAAATATGCTGTAATGAAGATTATTTAAAACTTATGGATTGTTTAATTCTGCAATTTTCCATTGAATATTTCTGCATCATAGTTGACCTCAGGTAATTGAAACAGCAAAAAGTGAAACTTTTGGTAAGTGGGACTAATGTATACATACTGAGATTGATAGATTGTCCTCAGGAGAGGGGCTGGAGCAGTGGCTCGGTGGTTACAGTGCTTGCCTGGCATGCACAAGTACACGGGTTCAAACCTCAGCAACCCACATACATAACTAAGTGTCAAAGCAACTTAAGCCATGTGAAAAACTCAATAAAAATTGATTCTCTCTGTCTCTCTCTCTCTCTCTCTCTCTCTCTCACTGTCCTTCTCTCTTAAAAAAAAGAAAAAAGAAATGAGGGGGAGAGGGTTCCTGGGGTTCTTAAAGATGGTGTGAGTCTTGGCCACTATAAGGAAGAAGAAGATTAGCACACATCAAAGAAAGCAGGTAGGTGTGTCTGTCTCTGAGTTACTGGAGGTTATAGATTCTGTAATTACAGGACAAGGTACAGATGCTCCTTGACTTATGTCCTGATAAATCCAGGGTAAATTGAACAATTCCTAAATCAAAATGCATTTAATAACCTAACCTAGTGAACATCACATCTTTGTAACATAGTACGGTGCTGAATACCAGTTGCTTACCCTTGTGATCGCGTGGCTGACTGGGAGTTGCTGCTGCTTTGCATTTGAGAGAGGTTCCTACCACCTACTGCTAGCTTGGGAAAAGGTAAAACTTCAAAGTATGATTTCTACTCATTTTTTTCAGTACTGGGGATTAAACCCAGGGTTTCACACATGGGAAACTCTATACCACTGACCTGTGTCCCCAGCCTTGAGAGTTTCCACTGAAAGCATATCACCTTTGCGCTGGCTTTTGTACCATTGTAATGTTAAAAATCATATGTTGAGCCAGTATTCTTTGTTTCTTCTTTGAATTGGTTGTTTATAGTATGTACTTAGAACAGTTTCCAAACTTTGTTTTCCATAGGGCAAAACAGGTTCTGGCAGGGTATTTCAGAGTGGCAATAGGAAGGAAAGGTACAGAGAGGAGCCGCAAGGTAATGGGATAATGGGATAGAGGGTTGTGGGTCAAGGAGGATGCGCCTGGATGTCTTGGTTGTAGTCGACCTGAAATCTTGAACTGGTACTCAAAGGTAAGGGGAGCGTTAGAGCCAACATGTGTTCCACCTTTTTGCTTGGGTGTAGGTGGGGAGGCATGGCTCTGGGAGGCTGTGCCTTTGAAAGGAAGGTGGGCTTCCCGCTGGACTGCTCATCTCTGAGGCAGGAGTATAGGTGGTGGTCCTTCACAGGACTTCTATCTAACCTCCAGAGTTGCAATTAAAAACTTCTGGACTGAGTTAGGATGTTAGTGAGATCGAAATGGAGATACCATTAGAGTTAAACTACAAAATATAGAGAGGGAGAGTGGGGAGAAAGGTGAGAGAATGAGAGAGGCAGATAGACTGAAAAGTCCTACAGTTTTTAGGTGGCAAATGAAGGCCAGCTTCTTAGATAGCTTGCTACTAACAAGTATATGTAGCTTACTTTAAATTGTTCAGAGATTGCAGTTTTTAAAACTTAGCATTTAACTTATGCAAAATAAATGGCAAACATTTGTATTAGAGTATAGAATCTATTCAAGGAAAGAACAGTGTTCTTCCATTGCCAGTCTTCAATTCTTACCTCTATCACCCTTCTTGCTGCAAGTCCAGGCTTCTGTGTCTAGTTTTCTTGTATGTGTGTGTGTGTATATATATATACACACACACACACACACACATGTATATATATATTTACCTACTTAATGGGAGAATATTGTTCCTACTCATTATAATTAGCTTTTTATTACTTATTTACTTATTTTTTAGAGCAAGCTTTTTATCATTTAATACAGCTTGGAATTTTTAATGCCCAAGAATTCTATTATGTAGATGTGGAAGGCCTGGGTCACCTGGCTCCAGTGCTAACCTGCTTCTTCACTGCTGCTCCCTAGTGTCTATTTGGCCAGTTGCTTGCTGAAATTGAGTAGATTTTTATGTCCTTGAAGTTTCTTAGTTATCTCCTTTTGGCTCCTTAAAGTGCCAGAAGTGAGAGTGAAAAATGCTCCAGAATTATTGCGGAGATTATTGCTGAATTCTAAGGACACTTCAAAGGAAATTGGATTTACCAGGCTGTTTCATTTATTGGAGAACTCAGCCGTTTGAGTAGGATAATGTATATTAGAAGACAATCACTGTAGTCCTTGGTCAAAGACTAGCAAGACTGACCGAAGCCTTGATTGGATATCCTCAGAAATGGGTACAGAGACATTAGTTGTTTTCTTCTATGATTGTGGACATTACTGTGAAAAAAAATTCTGTTTGTTGTTGATTCTTATGCTAGCAGTGTTAGATGTTAGCAGGCACACTGTTGATTAGAAAAGTTTGTTCCTGGGTTTCCAGTGGTGGCTTAGTGGTTAAAGCACTTGCCTGGCAGGCACGAGGACTGGGGTTCAAACCCCAGTACGACATACACAACTCAATGTTGGAGAAATGGAGGCCAGATGGAAAAATGAATGGAGTTGATTCTTTCTCTCTCTCTTTCTCTCTCTCTCCTTCTCTCTAAAATAAATAAATAAATAAATAAATAAATAAAAAGTTTCTTCCCAGTCATTTTTGGGGCATATAGAAAATAAAAAGATGAACATTATTGACCAAAAAAGACAATGAATTAATAGCGATCTTTAGCATTTTCTCTGTGACCTCATCTTTTTAAACATTAGTGTGAAGTGTATTTTTTCATTTCAAAAATTACCAGCTTTTAAAAAAAAATGTGAGCCTTCTTCCTCTCAATTTGGGATACACTCTTTTATAAGAGTGTATAAGAATACTAGCATAAGAATACTTTAACATAGTGTGTTCACTGAGGTCTGCGTAGTTTTTCATCTCTCCTTTTCTGTACAGAAACCATCCAGTGAAGGGCTGTATTGTAGAGAATTTGGTTGTGCATGCATGTCCTTTGTGAGGACCTGAATGTTATCTTTTGGACCCTCCCTTCTGGAGCACCCTGGACTTGCATCCACACGCACATCCACCCTCCCCCAGATGAAGCCACCTCCTGCTGTCTGGGGTTTTCCCTGGCTGCTCCAGCCTTTCCTGGGGCCCATGGCCCCGTTTCACTCCCCATTGCCCTGTTGGAAGGGTCCCGCAGGTCTGTGCCTAATAGTGGAGGGGCCTCTTCTTCACTCCTCTCCTTCAGCTGTAATTCACTTCAAGAGAACACACACAGCAGCAGGGAAGCACATGTCCTTGTGGATCTTGAGGGCTTAAATATTTATACAGACATGCAGTGTGGCAGTTTGAAAATGTAGTAATATCCCTGTGCAGTTTTTTCTTTCTTTTTTTTTTTTTTTAAGGGAGGTGGCAGTGGTGACCAGGGATTAAACCTAGGGGCACTTTGCCACTGAGCCAGATTCCCAGTCCTTTTTAATTTTTATTTTGAGAAAGGGTCTCTCAAAGTTGCTGAGGCTGGTCTCAAACTTGTTATCCTCCTGCTTAAGCCTCCTGGTTTCTGGGAGTACAGGAGTGTGCCACCATGCCCAGCCCTGTGCAGTTTTTACTGGTAAAATATAGGACTAATGAATTAACAGCTGAAGATACTGAATGATTTAGATTTTTAGAAAAATAGACTTATTTTTTCAGAACAGTTTTAGAGTTACAGCATAATTGAGAGGAAGGGACAGGGATCTCCCTGTATTTGCTGCCCTTGACACATGTGGAGCCTCCCCCATTACCAACTAAATCCCCCATCAGAATAGTGCCTGTGTTACAAATGAGCCTGCCTATTTACATTGACCCTCAAAGTTGGATGTGCACGATGGTGTTCACTCTTGGTGTTGTGCATACTGTGGGTGTGTACAGAAGTATGATGTCATGTGTCACCATTGTAGTGTCATTCAGCATATTTCCACCTCTCTAACCATACTCTTTGGGGTTATTTAAATTTGATGTTAAATTTCAGTGTTTATCTTTGCAGTTCTCCAACATCATAAAGAAGGAGGCATTTCATTCAAATGAACAATAAAAGCCCTTTATACACCATGGATTAGGAGTTTATTTTTGAAAGACTGACCACTATGAGATGGGCTCCTTAGATTTAAGACAGATCTCAGTTGCAAGCAGAATAGGAAACACTGCTGGGTTTACAAAAGCCTTCAGATAAAAGCATTCCCAGTGCTTTCAGAGTCAAAGAAATTGCCAACAAATGGTTCAACGTCACGAAACTTAAACCGAAGCAACGGTTGGAGCCTTGAAAGAAAGAAAACACTAGATGGTAGTAATAATTTTGATAACTTGCTATTTTAAATAGTGCCTCAGTCCATTTTGTTTATTTTAAGGGCAGTCTGCTCACACATGTCAAATACAACAGTTTAATTAGCCTGATAGTATTTTAAGTTAGCAATTATAACAACAAAATACACAGAAAAAACTGCCTACCAGACTACCTTTGGCTAGAAAAGAAGTTTAGCTAGAGCCATAAAGAACATAAATGCAGAGTAAATTCACATGCAAGTTTTATAACAGCATGTATAAAACATAAAACCATGTGACCGGTTCACATTTATGTCTCCCTTGTGAAAATAAACTGAAGATCAGGGATTGCCTTTTTTTTTTTTTTTTTAAAGAGAGAGGGACAATGAGAGAGAGAGATTAATTTTATTTATAATTTTCATGTGGTTTTCATTGCTCTGACACTGATTTGTCTGTGTGGTGCTGGGGTTTGAAGCCAAGTCTTGCACATGCCAGGCAAGCTCCGCAACTGCTGAGTCACCGCTCCAGCCCCAGGGATTGATTTTATTCATCATTTTGTTCCTCTGGGTAGAGTGAAGTGTCTTGCTTTATAGTTGATGGTCAGTAATCCTTTGCTGAATGAATGAATAAAGAATGGTTAAAAATAGAGTTGTTTTAAAACACTTGATAAGTGATCCTGAGCCCATATACGGATGTCAGAGTAAAATCATTGATGTTCAGTGTGCATCTTGTATATTTTTAAAAATATATCAGAACTTTAAGAATAGGTAAAATTCAAATTAATTTCTTAACAGGCTAACGTATATTCCATATAGTGTATACTTAATCTGTTTAAAAGTGCATGGTTCACTTTGAAGTGTGTGCAGTTCTGGGGATTGAACTCTGGGTGTTCTACCACTGAGCCTCATCCTCAGCCCTTTGATTTTTTTTTTTTTTTTTAAAGAGAGAGGGAGAGAAAAAGAGAATCAATTGTATTTAGTTTTTTGTGGCTTTCATTGCTCCGACACTTCATTTTTTTCTTTTTAATTTTTTTATTAGTGCGTTATAGTTGTACCTAATGATGGGATCTGTTGTCTCATATTCCTAGATGCACACAATATAGCAATATAATTTGGTAAATATCCCCACCCTGCCGTACCCCTCTACCTCCCTCTTTCTATTCACCAGTCAACACTTCATTCATTTTGTGTGTAGTGCTGGGGTCGGAACCCATGTGCTCATGCATGCCAGGCAAGCACTGTAACTGCTGAGCCACTGTTTGAGCCCAGCCCTTTTGATTTTGATTTAGGGTCTCACTGAATTGCAGAAGCTGGCCTCCAGCATGCAGTCCTCCTGCCTCAGCCTCCCTCTTTGCTGGGATTATGCCACCATGTTTGTTTTTCTGTGTCTGACTTATTTGACTTAGCCTAATATTTTCAGAGTTTATTCATGCCATAGCATTTATTTATTACTTTTCTTGTAAATTACTCCTTTTTCTTAGCGATTTATATTCCATCATATGGGTGTACTACATTTTATTTTTCTGTTCATCAGTTGATGGACATCTGGGTTGCTTATAGTTTCTGGCCATAAGGAGTAATGTTACTATGAACATTCGTGTACAAGTCTTTGTGTAAATGTATATTCACTCTTATGGGTATGTATCAGGGAGTGGAGTTGCCGAATCTTATCATAAATATATGCTTAATAAGGCTGCACTATTTTACATTCCCTCCAATAACATATGGTGGATCCAGAAAATTCACCCTTAAGCTTTTTTGGATTGAAAGAAAAGAGCCTTCATCCTGGCAACTACCACAGGTAGTTCAAATCAGTGTCACTTCGATGAGAAGCTCAGATCATGAGGGAGCCCCTTGGTTTGTATTTTATTATCATTAGGACTGTTAACGTCAGTCTCCCTTTGCCTCATTGTCAGTTTGAGGAAGTCAGCCATTCATAAAGGAACCAGGGATTGGGCTTTCCCTGGCATAGCTCTGCGGCTGGCCATTAGGAATACTCTTATCTTTAGGAAGGGCTGAAGCTTTATTTTTTTCTTTTCCAAAAAGAGGACAGTGAGAGAGAAGATGAATTTTTATTGAGTTTTTCACATGGCTTTTGTTGCTCTGACACTTTAGTTGTGTATGTGGGTGCTGGGGTTTGAACCCGTGTATTGTGCATGCCAGGCAAGTGCCTTAACCCCCGAACCACTGCTCCAGCCTGGGCTGAAGCAGCTTTTCAGACCTTGGATGACACGTATTTCCTCAAAATGAGGGCACAGGAATTCTATTACCCTAGAAACTTGGCAAGAATCATTTTTATATTTGATTTTCTGAAAATAGAAGACCACTGACACTTTTCTGGAGAGTGGAAGAGAACTCTGAGTGTTGGTGAAAGTAGACAGTTGTCTTTTATGGTACCCCTGGAAGAGGGTAGTTTACTTGGACTTTTAGAACTCGCTGCCAACGTTAGCTGGGCGTGGTGGTGCATGGTGGTAATCCCAGTGCCTCAGGAGGGTGAAGGAGGAGGTTCACAAGTTCAAAGCCAGCCTCAGCAACTTAGCAAGGCCCTAAGCAATTTGACCCTGTCTCAAAGTAAAAGGTAAAAAGAGCTGGGGATGGGGCTCAGTGGTTAAGTGCCCTGGGCTCAATCCTGATACCAAAATAAACAAAAACTGCCAACAGCTGGTTATAACTTTAGAGGTGGTAGGGGTGTGTGTGTGTGTGTGTGTGTGTGTGTGTGTGTGTTGCTGGGGTTGAATTTAGGACCTCACAAGTGCTAGTCACAGTTACTACCATTGTGTGCTATATCCCAGCCCACATTGGAGAACTTTTCTGGGTGGTGACACTAGGTGCTGTTCTTGTGTGGTACAGTTTTAAATTTGCTGCCCTATGAATCTTCTGGAAAGTCAGACAGTTCCTCTGTGTCATCAGTTTCCTTTGCCCAGTTTCCAGTGTCACTTGAACTGCATTCCTGGTCTTGCTGGTCTCAGGACCCTGCTCACCCTCCTAGCCTCCTCCTACTTTTTGGGTCTTGTGGATGCCATTTTGTCTCATCTGTTGTTTTATTACCATGTTCTTTTTAAAACTTGCTTTTAGTGATGTAAAATGTACAGTGTTTGAAATTTGTCACCTTTTCCCTTGTTAATTGTGGAATTCAGTGCAGTCACGTTGCTGTGCGACCATTGCTACCAGTCACGTTGCTGTGCGACCATTGCAGAACTTCCCAAACTGAAGCTCTGCTCTCAGTCAGCTCTTCCTCCCCATTTCCCTGTCATTAACCAACTTGACACAGCACAGCCTTTTGTCCCAGCGCCACTGTTCTTCAAAGCTTCATGGCATTTGAAATCCTGTGGACTCCTGTGCACTAAGATGATTCCTTTTCTTTCTGCCAGCATCCTTTATCCTCTGCTTCTTCTCCTCTTCCTCCTCCCAGTCCACAGTGTTTTATTCTGTGGTTGATTTCTCATTTTGTTTTATAGATGGGTCTAATCTGTCCTTTTGGAGCAGTGGAGACTCCAAAGTCTCTCCAAGCACTGGAGTTTGTAGGGACGAGGATGCAGGGCAATATAAATTTAACAGCTTGTTCAGGATGAATTCCATCCCTTTGTCAGAAGACCTGCGCTCTCTCGTAGCCTTGCAGTGCTCTGAGTGGTGCCATGAAGCAAGGAAGTGGAGTTGGGGCTACCTGGCCCCCCTGGTGCTCTAGGTGCTGTCTCACTGGCACTTGTCAGAGTTCTTTTGTGGTTGTCATGCCCAACTTGGCAAGGGCATATCTGCATTTCTGTCTCGGCCTGCAGTGTCTTACTTTTCAGTTGATAAAATTCATTCTGGGGACAACCTTTTTTCCTCTGAAAATGCACGTAAGTATCGATCACGGTTGCTGAACAAATGGAATTTCACACAGAGTTTACTCCATTCTCTTATGTCTGTGGGCAGGCTTCATACTTGCTATTTGGTCTTATTTTATAACACCAGTGGACATGCTTTCCAGAAAAATACACGTAAGAGATTCTTAAAGTAGACTATAAATAGCTGGCTTATTGTCAAAAGGAAATATTGATTCAGTGCTATAGTAGTAGCAGATTTTCTGATGTGTGTTGGTGTAGGAGCTCTTAGATATTGCTTTAGCCATCCAGTGTCAGTTTAATTCAGTGTATACCAACAGAGGACTTTCAGCATTGATTTCTGCACTTACAGAACTATTCCCCATTTTTGTGCCACCACCTAACTTTGGTCTTAAGGTTTTGGGCACTTATCTAAATTATATAGAATATGCATTAGTTCAGTGAAGCAGATTGGCTTCATCAAACACCAATAAATGCTGAACCTAATTGATACGTTGTTGGTGAGTGTGCTGTCAGAGCAAGGTTCCCTCCCTTTTTTCCTTTCTTCCTTCTATTTTTCCACTTCATTTGCATCTTTAAGAAATACTGCTGGGGATATAGCTCAGTGGTGGAGTGCTTGCCCAGCACACTTGAGGCCCCAAGTTCTATTCCAAGCACTGAAAAAAATGAAAAATAAATATTCACAGTGTGACCACGCTGGGCCAGACTCCATGCTGGGCGTGTGACGTATAGCAGTGCACAAAGCATCTGCCTTTCATGGGTCTTGCATTTCTAGGGGGTGGAGTCAGTTGATGAGAAGTGCATCATCGGTAAGTGAGCAGAGTATTCTTAGAAAGTGGTGTTGAGAAGAGCAAAGTGATATGATGGGTGTGACTGAGAGGACGGTGATTGTTTTAAAGAAGGATCCAGGGAAGGAGGCACTCTAAGGAGATCAGGTTGGAGCTAGTCCTGAATGACAGTGAACCATTTGGGTCAGAGTCTGAGGAAAGAGCACTCCAGGCAGAAGGAGCAGCAGATGAGACTGCACTTGGAACCACAGGCAGGTGGCAGGTGTCTGGCGTGCAGTGAGCAGAGGTGACATCAGCCGGGGCTGAAGGACCGTGTAGGCCAGAGAAGGATTTGGGATTTTATTATGAGTGTCATGGAAAGTCACTGGAGTGTTAAAGCAGTGAATGGCGTGACCTGATTTACTCTCTAAAAGATCTCTCTGCTGCAGTGTGGAGCGCAGCTTGAAGGAGCCAAGTGGGAGCAGGGATTAGTGTGAGGGCTGGGCTGTTGCCTGTGCCAAGGGGAGAGCAGCTTGGACAGGGCTGATGGCAGTAGAGATGGAAAGAAGGGAAGGGACAGGAGGTCTGTTTTGGAGGTAAGTGTAGATGTCATTTTGGTAGATACTGTCAGTGGCACTCACTCCAGAGAGCCTCAGCAGTGCCAGCGCTAGGCTGTTGTTGGGGCTAAGCCAGTTGGAAAGATGAGGCATTGTACTTCAGTGTGCTCAGCAGAAAGATGATCCCCCCAAAAGAAGTGCACACCCAAGTCCCTGGGACCTATGAATGTGTCACCTCACATGCCAGGAGGGACTTTGCAGACATGTAAATCCAGGATCTTGAGATGCATTGGCATGATCTTTAAGAGTTAGATGTGTTAATCAGCTTTTTGTCACTGTGAAAACTGAAAAAGACAACTTAGAGAAGGAAAGACTTACTTCGACTCACAGTTTGAGAGGATTAGTCCCTAGTTGGTTGGCCCCATTGCTGTGGGCCTGAATTAAGGCAGAGCATCATGGCAGAAGGGCATGGTAGAGTAAAGCTGCTCAGCTCCTGGCAATGAGGAAGTGGGGTAAGGTGAGGGGGGTGTGGGGAATGGTCCAGGACAAGAAATTCCATTCCAGAGCGTGACCCCAGTGACCTGCTCTCTCCAACCATGCCCCATCATCTGCAGTTTCCACTCTCCCAGCAGTGCATTCAGCTACCAGTGTACTGGTCCACTGATGAGGTCAGACCCCTCGTAAGCTAATCACTTCCCAAAAGCCCTACCTCTGAACATTGCTGCACTGAGGACAAAGCCTTCAATCCATAAGCCTTTGAGGACATTCCAAATCCAAAACCTAAGAGGGGAGAACTTTCCCAGCTGCCCCAGAGACAACACGGCAGAAGGTAACTAGGAAGTTTCCAGCTTGTAAACTTGACCTGCTGCTGCTGGATTTGAAGATGGAGGAAGACCTCTCCCCTACCCCAAAGAAGGCAGGAGGTCCCTGGAGGCTTAGAACAGCCCTCAGCTGACAGTCAGCAAGGAAGTGGGACCTCCATCTTACAACCACAAAGAACTGAATTCTGCCAGCCCTTGAATGAGCAAAGAAACAGATCTCCCCTGAAGCCTCCAGAAAGGGATACATCCTGCCAACCTTCAGAGAGCCCCACTTTAGACAGTGGGCTGATAGAACTGTAAGGTAATGAAATTGTGTAATTGTAAGCCACTAGATTTGACAAAGTATTGAACACCAAGATAACTATAGTTAGCTTAGTTTATAACTCATGTTTTCCTTGTTGGTGAGCTTGAACATCTTTTCTTCTGTTCAAGGGACTTTTGTACTTTTCTCAATGAGCCATCTGCATGTCCTTTGCTCATTTCTCTGTTGAATCCTCCCTCCCAACATCCCCAAGTTCCTTTTTTTTTTTTTAATTTAAAGATTGACCCTTTGTGATTTGGTTGCACTTCCCGACCCCTCTCATTACTTGGGATTTTAAACCATAAAAGTGCATGGGACTGGCTGGGGACAGACTGCAGAGACAAGAGGAGCCACAGGACTGAGTCCTGTTACTGTTCTCAGGAGGTCAGAAGCCCCCATCAGTTCCCGTTCCCATGAGGTCATTGGCCAGGCCAAGTGAAAATGGCCAAAGGATGACCAAAGTCCTCCTGACTTCTATGCCTTAGTTCAGTTTTAGCTTTGACATATTTCAGGTTAAGTTAAAGGCCTCATGACCAAACCGTTTTACAGTCACAGACTACAAGTTTCAGTATTGCTGTTTGGTGTGATTGTACCATGACAAGGAATGAGGAGATACACAGGACCCTTGGTATCCTTAGGGATTGCTTTCTGGCTCCTCATCAGATCCATAATGCAGGCAGGCTCAAGTGCCTTATTTTAAATGGCGTAGGTTTAGCTTTAAAATCTGTGCACACCCTGTCATTGCTTTAAATCATCCCTGGATTACTTGCAATTCCTAATGCTATGTAGAGAGTTCTTTAAACAGGGTGGGGGTGTAGCTTGTGGTAGAGTGCCTACTCAGCATTCCATGAGATCCAGGTTCCATCCTGGGCACTGGTGGTGGTGGCGGACCTGTTATGACTTTGGAGACTGATATGGAAAGTCTGTGTTTAGTATAGATGGCTATCAAAGGCCTCACAACATAGCACATGAAGGAGATAGGCAAACAGTGCTCAAACACATGCCAGGGAAAGAGGATCTGTGAACTGGCAAGGGGCTACGGGAGGCATGCCTAATGTGACCTCATTAATGTGGATTCAGCATAACTTAAGTTTTACTTTTTGGAACTTTCTAGAATATGTTTGTTAATGTTTTGAATCTGCAGTTGTTTAAATCCTCAGATGCGGAATCTGAGAATAGGGAGGGGTTGACTGTAGTTCTTGTTAGTTAGATGTTCTAGTTAATGAACTAGTAGACTAATCTTATTCTTACTGATGTTGGTTTGCATGAAATCAGAATGCGTGTTACTGTTCAACTGTTGTAAAGTAATTTTACTGTTTGTGTTGAAGAGGAGTGAATGCCTTACTGCATGACAGTGCTGGCTTTCCCTCCAGGAGAATGGCACATGGTAGTAGAAGCTTCATCAAAGGTCTTGAAGACTGAAGACACCTGGAAAAACAGTTTTGCTGTTGTCTTAACCACAGTAGGGGGGCTGGAGCAGTGGCTTAGAGGTTGGAATGCTTGCAGGTTTGAACCCCAGCACCACATACACAACTAAGTGTTGGAAAAACAAAGGCCAGATGAAAGAGTAAATAAAGTTGATTCTTTCCTCTCTTTCTCTGAAAAAAGAAAAAATAGTGGCTAGGGGGAGGAAACTCTGTGCAGTTGATAGAAGCTAAGATCTAGAGTCCAAAGACCTGGCTTAGTTCCTTACCCCTTTGATTTATGGGCATTTAATTTTTTGTGTGTCCATTTCTTCATTTGTGAAATGGATTAAATAATAGTGTATGTCCTATTTGTCTCCCAGAATTGCTAGAGTGCTCATCTTTTTCATGGGATACTCTGGTGCACAATTTTTCATTAACTATAAGTTGGCTATGAAAAGTTCTTTGAAAGTATAATGAAGTACGTAAGCAAGACCTAGAACTCAAGTTTCAGATACTGGCTAGCATTAGGAGCAGAGTAATGAATCTGGGCATGGTGTATCGTATGGCCAGAAACTGGTTTCTGCAAATGCAAAGCTGTACAAACAAGAAGTACATCTGTGGAGGAGGACCGTGCACCCCACCACATTTCCCTGTACAACCCGCCAGGAATATCAGAGGTAGAGCGTTACGCTTAAACATAGTAAGTGCATTAAGCTCCCCCATTAAAATCCAAATCAGCATTCCCCTTTGTCATGACCTCCCTTTTCTTCTTCTGTTTTGACTTTGCTGATAGATGTCTTGAGTGTTACCCATCTGCTGCCTTTCTAAGGGAGTGGGGAGTATTGTGTAACCACATAATATTTAGGACTCGTGGATCACGAGGTCACCTTCAGTAAAACAGGTAACGTGCGTCAGTACTCACAGTAGGGAACACGTTTAGAAGCCAGGGCGTTCATATGAGATTAAGAAACGGGGCATTGACACGGACCTGCTGGGGACACAGGAGCAGGGTGGCGTGTCATACTTGGAGACTACCACCACCTTCGAGAGGGAACACGGGTTGAACGGGGTGTATCTCACTGTTGTCCCCTGCAAGAGGGACTTATTTACCTGGTGGTAGGAACAGAATATTTAAACATTTAGTTTCAAAAGGTTTCCTTTGTAAAATCCCTCCAAATCTGTGTTTATTTGAAAGTAAATAATGTTAGGTTTTTCCTGAGGGACAAAACAGAAAGCAGCTGGGATTCTCAAGGACACTGTTCATCTACTAACTCTGATTCTGAATGCAGAGGACGGGCAAGGAATTAGCAAGTACAATTAGCGTATAGTGTGTGTAATTCTTCATTAGCAGGTTAGAGATGGACCTGAGATGGTCCCTGGTGTCCAGACTCAGGAGTGGCTCGGTATCCACTTGATAAAGGTGGTGCTCATATCTCTTATCACTCTCTCCTGCAATTTTTATCTGGGAGATGGAATTATGAGTTATAGAAGCAAAGGAGTAAGAGGCACTTCAAAGAATTTTTTTGTGCGTGGCTTTGAAAAAGAGGCCTTCTTGGTTTGGGGTTGTTAGCTTTGGGTGTGCTGTCTGCATCATGCAGCACCTGGGTTTGTTTTTCTCTAAAGATGTAGATAAACTAGAGAGAATCCAGGGGAAGGGCAACAAAAATGATGTACGACTTGGAGAGAAGGAGAATAACAGTCTATAAATATCTGAAAGGTAATATAAAAGAGGGAGAGAGATTATTTACAGCAGCGGAGAGGACTTTGACAGGGAACAAAAGCTTGCATCTAGGAGCAGGATAAAATTGGGTAGGACTGGAAAAAACGCCCAGCATCGTAAGGGTGATTAAGCAAAGAAATGTAATTCTCACATTAGTTTGAGTCGCTAGGAGCCAGAAGGGCAGGAAGAAGAGATGCTTCTCAAACTGAGTACCCACACGTGATTGTGAATCCTCTTTTCTAGTTTCTCTATGCTTTATTCCTTGCCTCCTCAATGTGTGGTCTGCTTTCCAGCTCCTCAGTGTTACGTTTTCAGAGGTTGTAGTACTAATTCTAATATGACTAGCTCTCTCACTGAGTGTCTCCCTTGTGGCAGGTGCCTGCTGCTATTTTATTTATATTTTCATTTAATCTGTACAGCACCTCTGTAAAATAGGAACCACTTTTTTCCACTTATAAGGAAATTGAGGCTGGAGAATTTGCTCAAGATCACGTGTGTATTGAGTAGTAGGGTTGGGATTCAAATCCGTGCTTGGGCCCCACGTTAGGTTCCATGGCTCTGGTTATTGAGGTCATGTTAGTAGTAACTGGGCCCCACTAGGTGGTCAGGTAAGCAGTTGGCATCCAGGTGCAGAGGTAGGTAAAATAGTTGATGCCTGGGGTTCCCTTGGCTTTACTTTTCTCTCCTTTTAGAGATATTTTCTCAGTTTCAGTAAATGCTATGTTGTTATCTTTTCTCATTCTATAAATCCAGTTGTACCTTAGGCTTTTGATCATCCTTATAGTAACAGAGTGACTTGTACCCTCTCATTTAGGAAAGAAATATTTCATAAGGCAGGCATTTTCCTGGATCTTACATGCTAGTTGTAATGGGCATCCCTTAGCAGTATTCTGTACCTCCCTTGCCTTTCTGGCTCTGCTGTTTTGTAGTGTCTAGGGTTTAGTGACCAAAACGCAAGACAAAATATGCAGAATTAATTTTACTCAGTAAAATTGAAATGCTGAAGGTCTGAGGGTATATAGCTCAGTGGTAGAGAATGTTCTTTTTTTTTTTTTTAAAGAGAGAGGGACAGTGAGAAAGAGAAAGAGAGAAACAACTTTATTTAGTTTTTCACATGGCCTTCATTGCTCCAACACTTAGTTGTATACGTGGTGCTGGGGTTTGAACCTGGGTCCTTGTGCTTGCCAGGCAAACACCGAAACCACTGAGCCACCGCTCCAGCCCCTAGAGAATGTTCTTAACAAGTGCAAAGTCCTTGGTTCAGTCCCTAGCACCCTCCCCCGATCCAAAGTAAAAAGCTTGTTGTCTGGGTTCTTGATGTCATTGCAAGAAGTTACAAAAGTTGGAATTCAGAGACCTGGATTTTAATCCAGACTCCAGCTACCACCACTTGTGTGCCAAGCACCTTTCCAAGCTACAGCCAAATCTTCTGATCAGGGAGCCTAATAGTTCATGCTTTCTTAAGCTCTGGGGTCATTGTGGGCAATCACTGAAATATGTAAATTAGTTCTTATATGACATAAATTAAAGGTTCTAAGACTAAAAGTTAGCATTTATATTAACACAATCTCTTCTTGGTGAAGATCTGATACAGTTAGTAATGGTTGAGACTTTCGAAGTTGTCATTACTCAAAGGGCAGCGTCAGATTTTTTGTGTTGTTTGTTTGAAACAAGGCCTCCCACTGTTGTCCAGATTGGCCTCAAAGTCCTGGGCTCAGGCGATACCGCTGCCTCAGTCTCACAACTAGCAGAGTCTACTGACTTGTGGCTCGGTTACCCAGCACTGGTGTCAGATTTTTGTTAAGAACAGAACGCAAGTGCCAGCAAGTTGCAAGGATATTCTGCTAATATCACAGTCTTTCGCCTCTCCCTCCACTTTGTGTGGTGGTGTGAAGTGTGGACCATGCCAGAGGTTGGCATGGAAGTTCAAAATGTGACTCCAGACATTGGCATTTTCCATTTACAGTTTTATATGTGCCAACCCTGTTCTTCCCTTTGGTTTGTGTACCTTTTTTGAAATAAAGAGCTTTTTGTTTCCTGTCCCTGTGCAGTTGCTCCCAGTAGTGGTCTCTAGTGAATTCCTTGCTAAAATCATTCCTAGATTACTTTTGCTGTGAACTGTAATGATTTGCCTCTGGCCATATTTCTCCCAAGGTCTCCTATCTCGGTTACTTGTAAGGCTACTCCTCCCTTCTCTTGTTCTCTTTGATCTTTTTATAATTGGCTTAAAACTCTCCATATTTAATCTGCAGTGACTTTGTTTCTCCTCCCTGTTTTGCCTTCTCAGTCCTGAGAATTTAGTAATCTGTTCCTTACTATTTTCTAATTTTTTAGGGTGTCTTCTGTGGACTGTTAATAGTCTTCTCTTTGTCTACCCGTTTGCTTTATTTCAGCCATTAATGCAGATTTGCATTAGTCTGTTTGTTGGCTTGTAATAAAGCCCTGCGCCTTCTCTGGAGTTAGTGAACTTCCTAGTTACGGACTTTGCTGAAGCTGAGGATACCTCCCTCACTGCTTGGCAATGTGTTACAATGAATGATATAAGGCGCTAGATAAACAATTGAGCACTCAGTTTGCACTGAAAGGGTGAATTGGGACTAATTAATTAATATGCTGAGTTTATGAGAACTTTTTCTCACCGGTTGTCCTTTCTTGGGCCAGTTGCTTTGACTGCTCCACATTAAGAAGGAACAACGCCGCCATCTCCTCCACGGTTGGCTTTTTGGCGAATCCTTCCCGGGTGCATGCATGTTATGAGTACTTATCCTTCCACTAAGCCCAGCTTTTCAGCCCAGATCCTTCCAGCCAGGCGCTGTAGTCTGCAGTCTCTTCTCAGAAGTTCAGGTTTGCTGCAGCTTCTCTGTGCCCTGTCTGGTTTGGGAACAGATCCTAGAGGAATCCGAGATTTTACTGTTTTGTTGCCCCACCTTAGGACTCTGCACTTTCATCTTCTTGAGTTTTAAAGGCTTTTTAAGCTGGAGCCCATGGTGGGCTTCAGGTGGGTCTCTGAACTTTAAATCTGCATATCACTTGGAAGATGGTTCCAGGTTTTTTCTGATTCTTCAAGGGGTCTGTGACCTAATAAACATTAAGACTCACAGCTTTAAGTTTAAAGCATAGCCATTCTCATCTTAACCATGTTTCCTTCCTCTTTTTGTGTACCTCTTTGCCTTTTTTAAAAAAATCACTTTCTGCATAAATAAAAGGCAGGGGCTGGGGATAGGAGTCAGTGGTAGAGCGATTGCCTAGAATGTGGTGCAGGGCCCAGGGTTTGATACCCAGCATTGAAAGAAAAAGGTAGGGGGGCGTTGTTTAGAAACTCTGTTATTTTATTTGGGGTACTTTTAAAAACCAACAGCTTGCCTGGCACAGGGGGAACCTGAGGCAGGAGGATTGAAAGTTCCAGGCCAGTGAAATCAACTTAACAAAACCTGTCTCAAAAAAATAAAAAATAGAAAGGGCTGGGGCTGTAGCTCAGTTGTAAAGAGCCCCTCAGTTCAATCTCAGGACCAAACAAAGCAAAATAAAACTCAAAAACTGCAGCTTTACCAAAGTGTAATTTACATACCATAAAATTCATCCTCTTAAAATAGTGTTTAATGTATATTCATACAGTGGGGCAACATCATTATTCATTTCTCGAACAATTGTACTCAGCCTTCTTCTCCCAGATCCTTATTGTTAGCAGTTCCTCCCTGTTACCTCCTTCCCCCAGGCTCTGGCAGCCACCTGCTTGCTAGCACTGGAGGTGTGTGCCTGGCCTGGACACTTCATGTAGTGGAATCACACAGTGCGCAGCTGACATTTTGTGTTTGGCTTCTTTAACTTAGCATGATGTTTTCAAGGCTTGTCCATGTGGCAGCACGTATCAACACTTGGCTTCTTTTTATTATTGATGAATATTTCATTACATGAATACAATATTTTATCTGCTTATTCGTTAATGGAGAGCGTTCACTTGCAAGTTTTTGCATGAATGTATGTTCCATTTTCTTGAGTATATAATATACCAAGTGGAATTTCTGGGTCATGACAGTGACTGTTTAACACTTTGAGGGAGTTGTGGGCTGTTTTCTGAAAGTAGCTGCACCATTTTGTGTTCCTAACGGGAAAGGAAATGGAGACTCCAGTTTCTTCACTCCAAAAACACTTAATGTTTGCCTCTGGTAAAGCCATTCTAGCGGATGTGAAGCAGTACTATATTTTGGGTTTCTTTTGTGTGTGTGTCTGCGGCACCGGGTGTTGAATACAGGGTTGCTCTACCACTGAGCTATAGCCAGCCCTATCCCTTTCTATTTTTATTTTGAGATAGGGTCTTGCTAAGTTACAGAGGCTGGTCTTGAACTTGACATCCCCATGCCTCAGCCTTGCAAACCACTAGTTGTGGGCTCGTGACTGCCTTCTCTCCCCACCCCGCTGCACTGATGGCTGCTGATGGAAGGCATCTGCTCGTACACTTGGTTACCTGAATGTCTTCTCTGGAGAAATGGCTATTCAAATCCTTTGATGCCTCTTTTTTTTTTCAGTGTTGGGGGTTTGAACCCAATAATGCTTTACCACCGTGCAATCCTTTTTTAAAAATTTTTTTGAGGGGCTGGAGCGGTGGCTCAGCGGTTTCGGCGCTTGCCTGGCAAGCACGAGGGCCCGGGTTCGGGCCCCAGCACCACGTACACAACTGAGTGTTGGAGCAACTGAGGCCATGTGAAAAGCTGAGTAAAGTTGTTTCTCTCTTTCTCTGTCTCTCTCACTGTCCCTCTCTCTTTGAAAAAAAAAAAAATTTTTTTTGAGATAGGCTGGTTCAGGCTGACCTGAAACTTGAGATTCTTTTCCCGATTTGCTGGGATTATAGGTGTGCACCATTTTACCCAGGTTCCTTTGCCCATTTTTAAGGTTGATTATTTTCGCCTTTTTATTGGCACGATTCTACATACTCTTTAGACCCTTTGATGTGGATAGGTGTTGCAAGGGAGAAATGGTTGAAGTTTTGCACTACGTGGTTTGACACCTGCAAACTTGTTTGCAAATCGAGCAAGTGAAGTAAAGGAAGGGAATCCCATTAACTTATCAATGGAAAAGTCAAGGTGAAGGATCATGGGTAGGTGCAAATAAATGGAGATGGCTTTCTAATGCTTTTAAATCATTGTCCTTTTAGAGAGTCTGAGGCTAAGATGACCTTCAGGAAGAGGCTAGGCAATGCACAGATTTGGAAGTGAGAAAAGGAAAAGAACAAGAGAATAAATTTGTTTTTTTTTTTTTTTAAGAGAGAGGGACAGTGAGAGAGAGAGGGAGAGAATCTATTTAGTCTTTCATATGGCTTTCATTGCTCTGACGCCTCGCTGTGTACGTGGTGCTGAGGTTCAAACTTGCATCCTGGCTCATGCCAGGCAAGCACCAGAACCTCCAAGCCACCGCTCCAGCCCCCTAAATTTGTCTTCTGATACTTCCCCAAAAGTAATTGAGTTGTTAGGAGGAAAGAAATAGCACAGGAAGTGGGTGTATTTAGCCTTGATGTAGAAAATGTCCGGAAGCTTTCAAAAAAATGAACGATTCCTATTAGGGTGAGCTGTCTTTTATATTAAAGATTAAAGGGGGAATGAGTTTAAAGTGCAGTCCTCCTGGTGACAGGAGTTTTCATGGCGCCCTCATAGTCTGAACAGGGGTTAGAAACTCACCTGTTTGTGAGCTCTGGGTCCTGTCTGAAGGTGGTGAATGGGAACACTAAGGAAGTCCTGAGAGTTTTTCCCTGGTCTTAAAGATTCTGTTAAGTGATTCTACTTTATTTTTTGAGATTCTGTAAGTTTCCATTAGTGTTTAGGAACACAAGAACTATTTGAATAGTTCTCAAAAAGCCCCCAGAAGCTACGTCTTTATATAGTTAGGATAGAAAGATGGGTCCATTTTTATATCCAGTAAGATCTAGTTCTTGTTTTGGGTAATTTCAATAGCCCTGTATTTAAAAAGATATTTTTTTGGGTAAGTCCTTTTTCTCATACACACCCCAGATGTGCACGTGTGTGAGATTCGTGCAAGCTTTCAAGCCATACACACTAAATCAGGTGCTCTTGTTGACAATGGTAGTGTCCACTAACTACTCCTAACAACCAAAGGACCACAATACCTCAGAAGAGTTTGAACAAAGCAGCATCCCTGTGTTCTTTTTTTTTTTCAAAGAAAGAGGGGACAGTGAGAGAGAGAGAAAGAGAGAAGCAATTTTTATTCAGTTTTTCATGTGATTTTCGTTCCTCAAACACTTCGTTGTGTACATGATGCTGGGGCTCAAACTCGTGTACCTGCCCATGCCAGGCAAGTGCTGCACCCGTAACCACTGAGCCACCGCTCCAGCCTTGCGTTCAAGTCTTGATGTGTTGATTGCAGGTGAAATTCCAGCATACATCCCTGTGGCTGAACTTCTCACTAGGCTGTCTTTCTCTCAGTTTCTCTTTCTCCCTTTCCTGGGATTTCTCATACCTTTTATTTTTGTAATTCTTAAAAAAAAAAAAAGAAAAGAAAGAAAAATAACTAATGACATACTTAAAAACCTGTGTTGTACGAGTACCACTCAGGTAACTACTCTTGACTCATTTTTTTTTTAAATAGAGGACAGTGTGAGAGAGACAGAGAGAATCAATTTTTATTGAGTTTTTCACGTGGCTTTCGTTGCTCTGACACTTAGTTGTGTACGTGGGTGCTGGGGTTTGAACCCGTGTACTTGCGCATGCCAGGCAAGTGCTGTAACCACCAAGCCATGGCTCCAGTCCCATCTTGACTCATTTTTAATTAAAAAAAAAAGAAAAACATTTTATTCTCCACTTTCCCAACCCAACCAGTATTGCTTTGATTTGAAAGAAGCTGATATTGTTTCTTTTGCAAGATGGAATAAACCTTGAGACTCACGGGACAGTTGACAGTTGATGCACTTGAAGATGACACCAAGTGCTGCCCCTGGACTTGCAAACTCCTGTGCTACAGAGGGGGCTGCCCTCTGCCTGTGCCCTCCAACACACCAGCAGCTCTCAAGTGCAGCATTACAGCTTACTGCCCCATCAGATTTACCAGCCACAGCGGGTAGGAGGGTGCAGCAAGCAACATCATGCTGTGACAATTCATGCCTCCCTACGCAGGGCTGGAACTCCAATTCCCAGCCAGGTAGGTGACATAGGTTGGGCAATGAGAAATAACACCCTTTTTATTTGTGGCTGGAGTCAGAGTCACTTTTAAATAGTGAATTCCCATGAGGAGCTTTTTGTTTTCTTTCTTTCTTTTTTTTTTTTTTTTAAAGAGAGGGACAGTGAGAGAGAGAGAGACTCAGTTTTATTTAGTTTTTCACGTGGCTTTCATTGCTCTGACAGTTCATTGTGTATGTGGTCCTGGGGTTTGAACCTGAGTCCTTGTGCATGCCAGGTAAGCCCTGAGACCCTTGAGCCACCACTCCAGCTCCTGTCCCTCTCTCTTGATGCTAGAGAACTTTCTTTGATCTGGGATTTATAAAATTGTGTTAGGTTTCCAGTGATCCAGTTATGCAAAACCTGTGTACCACAGGTCACTAGATAAGGAAAATAGAGATGTGTTTGGGTGGGTGATGGTAGCTGGTGGCCAGTTAAGTTAGTTACATAGCTTTAGTCATGTTATTTGTGTCTTGGTTATAGAACAGCATTCTAGTGGACCAGTCCATCATGGCTCTTGGCAATCACTTCCTTCAGTTAAGATTTAATATTCTTTTCTGTTAAGAGTTTGATCTGGGGGCTGGAACCATGGCTCAGTGGTTAAAGCTCATGCCTGGTATGCACAGGGACCCAGGTTTGAACCCCAGCACCACATACACAACTAAATGTTGGAGAAATGAACACCAGATGAAAAAAATAAATAAAATTGATTTTCCCTTTCTCTCTCTCCCTCTCTCTTAAAAAAAAAAAAGACTTTGAGCTGGGAATGGGGGTGTAGCTCAGTGGAAGAGCATTTGCCTAGCAAGATGAGGCCCCCAGGTTCAATTCCCAGCCCAACAAAATATAAGTAAAAATAAAAATAAAAATGATTCTGGCCAGCTGTAGTAGTGGATACCTGTAGCTTAAGCCACTTGGGAGGCTGAGATGGGAGAATTGCTTGAGTCTAGGAGTTCCTGACCAGGCTGGGCAACCTAGTAAGACCCTGTCTCAAAATAAAAACAAGATTTTGAGAAGTGAGTGTATTTATATATGTACTTGTGTATATACATATATACAATACGTATACATATATACGCAATACACACATATTCCAAGTTGCCAGAGTCTTTAGGACCTTTGAACTGCAGGAAAATAACCACCCCTGCCACTATTTAAAAGTGACTCTGACTCCAGCCACAAATAAAAAGGGTGTTATTTCTCATTGCCCAACCTATGTCACCTACCTGGCTGGGAATTGGAGTTCCAGCCCTGCGTAGGGAGGCATGAATTGTCACAGCATGATGTTGCTTGTTGCACCCTACTACTCCCTGTGGTTGATAAATCTGATGGGGCAGTAAGCTGTAAAGCTGCACTTGAGAGCCTGGTGACAGATGATCTCACCTAGTTCAGGGTAGCTTGGGCATCCTCTTTGAGAACAGCACAGAACAATTAGGTTGGCAGCAGCCAGCAGACGAGGCTGCCATTGCCAAGAGCATAGCTAAGCAAGAAGCCAGAGTTGGAGGGGACAGCTTCAAGGACAGGGCAGAGAAGCTACAAATTGGGGCTTTGGGCTGGTGGGAAGTATCCTGGATCAAATCATGACTCTGGGCCCTGCCTGGCCTAGCATTTTTCAGTGAAGGAGAAGGACCTGGACATTGTAGTTTGTCTTGGGAGCCTGAGCAGTCTCCTGGCCTCTGTGCGACATCTGTGTCCATGCTTTACAGTTGCGGTCATTTGTCATCTTCCGGGAGACTGTCGGGCTCTCCTGGGCAGTCATGGCAGCTGTCTTCCGCCATGCCCCCTTCCCCACTTTCTGACTCAGTGGTAAGGAAGGCCCGGTCTTTGGTCCCACTGCCTGTTACTTGTGTGATTTGGCACTTCTCAGGGTATTGAACAAAAGGTGAAGTTGCATCCAAGGCCTTCCCTATGGTTCCATTTTGTGAAAAGCTATTAGGTTTAATGCTCTGGTTCACCTTGTGTGACAGTTTTGGTTTTTTTGTTTTTTTTTTTAAGATGATTACAATTGAGAGAATGGTTGAGATTTTATTTGTTAAATCAACTTTTCTTTTTCCCATTTGAGAGGAGCATTATTCCCAAGGAAGGGAAGGCAGAAGGAAAACACATTAAGGGGAGCCATATAAAAACTGGGTGTTCTTGTTCCTAGCAGAATTTGTTAAACTCTGTAATAACTTAGAGGTTCATCCTTTACCTACTGTGTGTGTGGGGTTTCTGAAGGGAGCAATAGTGCAAGAGAAAAGGAAATGCCAGTGAATGGCTAAGCACACGACACCCCTGCACATAGCCAAGCCAGCAGCCCCAAGCCCCTTGTTCTTTCCCGGCTAATATTGAACAGCGAGCCAAATGTGGAAGTTAATGCTTGGGGTTGTGACACTAGATGTCAGTTCTAGAATTGATGTTTCAAATCTACAGGAAATCTTCAAATCTCATTTTAATCACTAATTGAATATAATTCCTACTTCTACTAAAAAAGAAAAAGAAAAGCCGTAAATATGGGAGTGTATGCATTGAATTTGTTTCCCTGCCTCTGTTCTCTTCACTATCTCCACCTTTTCCCAGTTGCAGTCTTTAAAAAGCATGATACAACTAAATAGAAAAATCCAAGAAAAGGGAGGATGAAGGGCTCTAGATAATTCCCTGGTTGGGTTATCAGCTCCCACATAATGGGGAGTTGATTATGTTTTATTTTCCCTCTATTTGAGAGGACGTAAAACTCCACAGAGGTGAGAAAAGTACATCTGGGAGAGATCTGAAAGATTCCAGGTTGCAGTTAAGTGTGCCTGTAAAATTATCTGACCTTGGCTTTGGAGTACACCTTTACAGGCCTAAAGGTCAGAAAAGCTTCCTTCACAAATTTGGGAAGGTGGAACAGTTAGCTATAACAATCCGCAAGCCTGGAGGTCACAGACCAAGCTCGGAGAAATAATTATGCATGGTAATGGGCAATTACAGATAATGGCCTTCTGGGGGTGGCAGAAAATACACAGCCCCTCAGTCTTGGCTAAAATGAACATTGAATAGCACATTAACTTTATAGCAAGCTAAAAGTTCAGCCCTGAAACTGCAGCAGCTGCTCACCCCCCAAATAAATAAAATCTCTCTGTCTTAAGGGAAGCTACTGTAATAGCCACACTTGTCAAAAGCAAGAGAGGGGAAGGTAGGGCTGGGGAGACAGAATTTTGAAAAGGAAGAATGTCAAGCTCTGTCCCACCAGATTGTATTTTTTTCTCACTGCGGTGGGGGGGGGTTGCTCCTGGCTCCCAGGGGGTGCACAGTAAGCGGTTGTTGCTTTCTTGGCACCAGGCTTGTGTTTGACGTTTAAAATAGCCCTGTCATGATTGCCTTGTGGGAGAAACACATTGTTCCCGCATTTCCTGATTATGACTTTAGGGAGTGATATCATCCTGGCTGCACTCAAGGCTACTGTCTGACTATGGAGAAGACCAGGAGCCTGTGCTCCTCTCCAAGTTCACTTGTAAGTCCTGCCAGGGGCAGCCCAGCCCTCAGGGGTGCCCTAATGATGATTAGTAGGAACAAGCACTTTGGTGGCAGAATTGTTTGGTAGCTCTCTTGCTTGATGGCAGAAAATGTTGTCACTGTGCTGTGGTGGAGATAGCAGTAACTAACATTTACCAAGCACTTTCCATGTGTCGGAGCCTAAGTACTGATGTGTATTCTCTCATACGATCCCCAAGTAGTTTTTTCCCTGTTACATATAGATACTGGGACATGAAAAAGCCCAGCAAGTCACCACTAGGTCATCTAGTGGTAGGTTCTAGATCTGAATATATCTGAGGGTTTGATACCTGGACATATTATGGTTGTTACAGTGACTTAGGCTTAAGGAGCAAGCCAGAGATGCCTAGCTGGCTTCACTGCGTAGGGAGCCAGCTCAGGAGACGCTGGTCTTGCACTTTGAATGGCCGTTTCATCCATGCATGACTCTAACGTCATGCATTGGTCATTTGGAATACATGATTTCACAGCGTTAGGCAGCTCTTGCAACACTAACATACTTCATTACAAAAACACCAGAAAATCCCGTTCATCAATATCACTGTTGATCTAGTCAGAGGAGTCTTTGAGAGGCTACGTAGTAGTGAACATATGTAGTCTGTACATAACTTTGTAATAACACTTTAATCTTTATTTGAAAACGCAAATTTTGACTAAATATTGCCAGTTGTTTTTCTTAAAGTGACAGGCTCACTTTGTTCTTTTTCAAGATAACGTCTGCAGAGTACTTGAGTCTCTGTCACCAGAGCTGCTTGTCATTCTTTCAAAGAAATGATATTCCTTACCAAAAAAGAAGCATTGGGCTCGGTTCTTAACTGTTCGGTTCTTAACTGTTGCGCTAGGTCCTTTTTCATGACAGTCATGTCCTCTGATATGCAGTAGAAATGCTATGCAAATCCTTCCCACTGTGTCACAGTGTTAAAAAGATATGTGCTTGGGACTGGAGTGGTGGCTCAGGGGTTGTGGCACTTGCCTGGCATGTGTAAGGACACAGGTTCTAACTCCAGCACCAAGTACAACAAAAGCCACATGAAAAAACTAAATAGAAAATAAAATTGATTCTCTCTCTCACTGTCCCTTTCTCTCTCTGGGGGAAAAAAGAAAAGAAAAAAAAGAAAAGATGTGTCCTTAAGGCCAGGGGTGTAGCTCAGTGGTAGAGCACTTGCCTAGCGTGCACATGCTCCCCTCCCCTGGAAAAAAAGACAGTTTTGTTCTCAAAACATACAGAATTGATGAGGTTCCTGGGATTCCCTCATTAGGACATCCTAAGCAAAACTGACATGGTTTTTAGTGCTTTACCTCAGTGACCGTTTGTGCTGTTTGAATGAGCTGCCGTGGATGGTGCAGTTAGCAGCCGGTTTCCCCCACTTCTCCTTCTGCATCATGAGTGCAAATGTCAACACAATGAAAGGCAAATAATCTCTTTACCTTTTGGTGAAAATAATGTTGACCTTGTGGGGCCCTCTTAAGGGAGTTGTGGGCAGACACCTCTAGCCACATTTTGACATTACCATGGTGAGATGTGAAGCAGTGATTTCTCGACATTAGCAAGCAGTTTTCCACCTGCTGCTGCTCCTGGAGTCACCTGGTAGTGCTGAGCGGGTTTTTTTTTGTTGTTGTTGTTGTTGTTATTCTTTGGAGAGGGACAGTGAGAGAGAGAGAGAGAGAGAGAGAGAGAGAATCAATTTTATTTAGTTTTTCCTGTGGCTTTCGTTGCTCTGAGACTTCGTTATGTATGTGGTGCTGGGGATTGAAATCACGTACTCATACAAGCCAGGCAAGTGCTGAGTCACCGCTCCAGCCCCAGTGCTGAGCAGTTTTGACTTCTGGTTGCCACCCTAGAGCAGCTTGGATCAAGGATCTGGGGCCTGGCCTGGTCACGGGGAGCTTTTCACCATCTAGCTGGCTTCTGCAGTCAAGGTGAGAGCAGCTAATTCAGAGGCAGGTTTCCGAACACTGTTGGGAGGCCCTCCAGTTTCCTCAGCAACTGGATAAGTCAGTGTTACTGACAACTTGAAACTTCACGGTACAACTATCTGACTGAAAATTGGTGATATTAAATTTGGTAAGATCTTGAACAAAAGTCATGTGAAACAAGAGGAGTTTTAATTCATTTTTATCTCTTCACTTTTATGTGAAATCTTCTCCTTCACTTCAGATCTCTTCGGGGTCCTGTGAGGACAAAGGCAATCATCTGTAATCTTATTTAAAAGAAAAGGGTGGGGATGTAGCTCAGTGATAGTATGCTTACATAGCATGTGCAAAACTCTGGGTTCCCTAATCAGCATTGCAAATAATAATAATAATAAACTAATAATGTTCATAGCAGCTCAATATACAATAGCCACACACACACACATACACACACATGGAGTTCTGCTCAGCTATTAGAAACAATGATATTGTAGCCTTTGAAGGTAAATGGGTGGCACTGGAAGAAAAGCGAAGTTAGCCAAACTCAGGGAGTCCAGGGTCCAATGTTTTCTTTTATTTGTGGAGGCTGTAGCTAAACCCAGGCTTGGGTGAAAGGTTGTCAAACTCATGTATTGGACCCACCAAGGGCATAGCAACACATAATCTAGAGGAACCATAGACATGTTGGGTGGGGTTGGGAGAAGGGTGAGGTGGGGGGATGGGAGAGGGAGGGAAGGTAGGGAGGGATCTAGGGAGACAACAATGTAACATACTCTTTAGCCCCCTGAGAAGTCAAATAATATGTATGCAATCATTTAATTCTGGAAAATTCACAATCATATATATATATATATGTGAACATTTATATTTGTTACAGGTGCATAATATAGAAGAATCAAGAGACTGGGGTGTGGGCAATATGGGAGTAACTGGTTTAGGATCAAATGCATATCATATTGTTACTTTATACACATTTATGATTGCACAACTCATATCCTTAATAAAAATATATAAAAATCATATTCTGGAACAAATAAATAATAATAATAAATAAAAGGGAAATTATGAAAGCAGAATCCAAATTCTAAATCCACTTGAAGCTGGTTTTGAGCAAACATCAGTCCTTGACACCTCTGTCCAGCACCCTTCATGGTCCAGATAAAAGACCCTGATAAATTAAGCCCCAACTTTTAAGTTGTGTGAATATAGTTGAAACCTTTTCTGTGGAGACCTAAATACGTATGTCTAGCCAGTCTAAAATGTTTCAAATTTAAAATTTCTTCAGCATAAGAAATATTAAAGTTTGAGAAGAAATTGCCTGTCGGATCCCTCAGAATATAGTGTTTGGTGGAAGAGAATTGGTTGGCAATTCTTTCTTCAGGCATCTGCTGGCCTGTGTGTGGTCCTGCCTGCTTCCCTGAGCTGCTGGGAGGTGTTGACAGAGTCCCAAACTATCTATGGTATTTTGTAGGTGATAGGATGCACTGAGTTCGCCCAAAGAAAGAAAATCTCTTTCACAGTTATGAGTCATTTTCTAGGCAAGTCATCCTTTTTCTCCAAAATCTGAATCTCACTGTGGGATTACTAGTTTACCTGGGTGATCCGGGGCAATTTCAGGCACAGGCAGAAGGTTGGAAGCAGGGGACAGACGGTTCTGGGAGAGCAGAGGCAAGGAAGGGAGAGGCAGAGCCTGTGCCGGGGGCCAGCCTTGCCAGGCCCAGTTGTTTTCCCTGGGGGGGAGGGAGCCTGCATGCTGTAGTACTGTGCCTGCAGCCCCCCATTCTCATCCTGCCATGGATCCTGTCCTGTTCTTCTCTGCAGGCGGGTCTCTTGAACTGCTTGTGTTCCCAATTTTTCTTTTCTTGTCCCTCCTTAACTTGGAATTTCTCATTCTTCTCGTGCCCAGAGCCTTATCTTGCTTAAAGGCCTCTTGCACGTGAAACCTGGTCTGACCCCCTCAGCTCTCCTTTGCCCTCTGCGTCAGCTCAGGAAAGGAGACAGGTGTTGGCCTTTGTCTTTGCACTGTGGAAGTTGCTGCACACGTTGGATACTGCTGTGACTGCTTGGCCTTTTCAGTGGCCTCAGGACAGCTTGTTTCAAATCAGGATGTGCTCACCTTGAACACCTGTGTTTGCCTGTCTGTATTTTCCCATCTTGCCCCATGTTGTCCTTGCTTGATTTTGTTTAATCTGGTTGTGCCCAGCAGTCTCACCTCCACACAAGAGCCCTATGCATAGCCTACCATCAATCCCCCATTGAAACCTCTGCTTTGAACAAGGCCTGCTCCTTAAAAGCCAACTTCACGTTCACTTTATTATAAAAACCCTTCAACCTAAGAAGGAAAATGAGGAGACAGATTCCTCCAGGACCAAGTTACAATTAAAAAAACAACCTCTTCCTGGGAAAAAGGAGAAGGCCCTTTAACTTCCCATGCCTTGTGCTACAAGAGTGACACAAGCTGGACCATCAGCCCCAGAACATGTGCTGCACATTAGAGAGAATCTTCTCTCGTGTGTGTGTGTGTGTGTGTGTGTGTGTGTGTGTGTGTGTTTCCATAGCCTTGGTCAGTTCTCCTATGTGTGTGTTTTTGGAATCTCTCCCTTACTAAGTAAGAAGCCCTGCAGGGTCTGTTCCTCAGGGTTCCCAGTGAGTGGCCTTGCACACAGTAGGTGTTCATTAAAGGTTTATTGTGTTGAATGCGAATTGTTTTTCTGACAGGGCAGGGGACAGATTGTTGTGTGCTCATTTATTTATCAACACAGTCAGCAGGAAGTGGTGTGGTGCCACCTTACTTAGGTCTGTGCTAATCCATTCTTCTGGTTGTGATGGTGAATATTTCTTTTTGAAACCGGGTATGTGCTTAGATGCCCAGGTGTCAGCTCATGGAAGGCCTTGTCTCCCATGGGTATCTCTGTAGGTCCTCTTCCTTGCCAGGGAATGTCCTGAGTCGTCACTCTGAATTAGTCGATTGTTCCTAAATGGGATTGTCCTGCAGAGAATGCTAAAAGCAGGGCATCTGAGTAATAAGCCTTCTTGCTCCAGCAAGGAGTAGCCCAGTCTCATCCTCTAAATTCCACAAATACATAGTCTTTTTAAAAGACATTCATTTTCCTTTAAAAAAAAATGGGTAAATGATTTGTCCTTCTGTCTCCTCGTAGCACTGAGAACAACTTGTTAATAGATGACTGATAATTTTGAGGTCTCAGATTTACTGGTGAGCTATTTTGCCTAACTGCTAACACTTAAAACATAGAAGTTGAGAAGTGGGACAGGCACCATGAAAGGTAAGAGGTACAAAGATGAAACACAAGACACATTCATCACTTATATGAAATCATTGTGAATCACAGTCTTAAAGTTTGTATTGCCAATTTGGGTTTCATTTATGATCTTTTTTTATTTCATATGGAAAACTTGGGTTTGGTTTTGTCAGTGAAGGGGGAGTATGACTCCAGGTTTGACTCAAATGCAACAACTCTGGGAATCATGACACCAGAGAAGAGAGAGGAAAAGCCTTCACTGACCTTAAAACGAATTACTGGTTAACTACTATTAATATGCTGTGGTCCCAGAGACCAGCATATAACACTCCAAGATCAATAAGGGTGTTTATCACGTGTGAAGTATCGATCTCTCATGAAGGAGTGAATCATATTTCACGCTGCATATGTTAGTGCAAAAAAAAGTAGCAGAAAGATTGTGAAGCCCTGTTGAAGAACTGGATGGTCAGAAAGTTCATACCCAGAGCCATAGCTGTGAGCCTGAGAATGGGAAGCGATGGTTTGCAGGTAGCATCTCTGCAGATGGGTCTGCAGGGAGACAGAGGGAAATGTTAAGGTCTGTGCCGTGAACAGTGTTGGTAATTTTTCCAAGTATATTCTTCTGCAGGTCCTGCTGCCTTTCCTAGCTGTCATATCTGGGCCCATTGATCATTCTTCTTACCTCACAAATAAGGTCTATGTACCAGTAATGATAGCACTTAAAACATCTAATTTCCT